>JAODAL010040455.1:0-36891 GCA_025379985.1 Phyllomedusa bahiana
AAATGGCAATCACAACCGCTGCCTGCATGGAGACTAGTAGATGTCTGAACTGGCATTGTGGAGTGGTCGGCATGATTACGTCATGCTGCCCACTCTGGATTCAAAGAAAAGTATTCAGTGGGAGAATGGGAAGAGGTTTGTCTTGTTATTTTTTTTTTTTAAAGGGGGGGGGGGGTTGTTTTTTTTTCCCTATGGGGGAAAGGCCTTATATACTATTTTCTAAAAGGAACCCCTATTAAACTACCCCTACACCTAGCTCCTATTAGAAGCCCTTTCTTACCTGCCAACCTACTAAAAGGGGCCCCTACACATATTCCTTCCTCTAGAAGGGGACCTTATTTCCCTACCTGTTTACAGAAGGGGCCCTATCACCTCCCTCCTACTAAGGGGCCATCTACTTACCATCACTAGTGGGGTTCTACCCCCCTCTGAAGGGCCTTTTCTACCTACCTATTAGAGGGGATCCTATCTACTTACTTACTTACTAGAGTGTCCTTTTACTACCTCGGGGCCCCATTTTTCCTTGGGGCGGGTAGGCGGCTGCCCGGGTTCCCCATGAGACGAATGCAAGCGCCCGCCTATATACAAGGGGTGTATATAATACGGGGACGTTTCCCCTAAGGGGGCTTTTTATCTACCTACAGGTGGCTGTGTACCTACCAACAGGGGGCTTATATAACTACCTACAGGGGGATGTATACCTGCCTACAGGGGGCTTATATAACTACTTATAGGGTTTTGTATACCTATCTAAAGGGGGAAAATATACCTAACTACAGGGGACTGTATATACAGGGGGCTGTATACCTACCTACAGAGGGCATATATACTTACCTATCTATAGATGACTGTAAACCTGCCTACGGGGCAAAAATTTCCCTCCAGGGGGAAATTTACTTATCTACAGTGGGCATACCAAAATACTGGGGATCTATATACTATCTACTTAATGGTGGGAAAATTTTTTATAGAGATGGGCGAATTGATTTACGAAGTGGAATTCGTTTTAGAATTTCAGGAAAATTGGGGTTGAACGAAGTCAAAGTTTGGGGTACTTGGGTAAACCCAAAGTTGTTTTGTTTGATAAAAGGGCTGCGGACATGGCGTTACGGGGGCAAAAGAACTTGGGAGGAAGAAGGGCATGCCTTGACGTGCAGAGATGAAGCCAATCGGGCCCCGCGGGATTCTGTGACGTCCCCGCACATATAAGTCCGGGCGGACGCTGGGAGCTCAATCCTTCATGTCTGATCAGTGAGGTGTGCCGGGGGTGATTTTTGAAGTGTTACTGAAGAACTATTTTTATACAGCGTTTTTTTGGGGGTGTTAGCTTGTCTCAGAGGCTGTTCTCTTAATTTTTCTATTTCTGATTTTTTTGGGGGGTTTGGGGTTGAAGTCAGGGGTTTCGTCCATGCCCGCTGCATTTACTTTTAATGCTATTGCCACAGCAAATTGAATATCAAGGGGGATCTAAGCTTTCCTGTTATATTCATTAAGAAACAGGTTTTTACAAAACAAATACCATTTATTTTTGGTGCCAAACCCTTTTTCGCAATTTACTTTCCCGGGGTTTTTTAAGGTTGTTTTTATGCTGTGGTTGAAACCTCTTTTTCACCGCCAAAAATAAATTTTTCCCGTAGCAAATTCACAAGCGAAGGTTAATTACCAATTTTTTTCTCTTGTTGTGTAGGTAGAAAAACACGCAATTGTAAAAAGCACAACTAGTTGTTTGTGGTGATCAATCTCTTTTGCGCAATTTATCATCAGGGGTTAATTAAGCGTTTTTCTGAATGTATGGTGACTCCAAGAAGAAAACCGTCTTTTTCACCGCCAAAAAAATTACAATTTTTCTGTCTACCATAATCTACATGCAAAGGATAATTACAATTTTTTCTCCTTGTTGAATAGCGTAGGAAAAACCACGGATTGTAAACACGCTACAAAGCTAGTTGTTTGTGGCTGCTCAATTCTTTTGAAGCAATTTACATCAGGGGTTAATTAAGCGTTGTTTTTTCTTGCTGTGGTGACTACAAGAAAACCGTCTTTTTTCAACGACCAAAAATATTACAATTACATGTACCATAATTTCACAAGCAGAGATTAATTAAAATTTTTTCTCTTGTTGTGTAGCGTAGAAAACATGCAATTGTTAACACGCTACAAAGCTAGTAGTTTGTGGTGCTCCAATTCTTTTGCGCAATTTACATCAAGGGTTAATTAAGCGTTGTTTGTCTGCTGTGGTGATAAAATTAAACCGTCTTTTTCACAGCCAAAAAAATCAAAATTTTCCTGTAGCCATAATTCACAAGAGATGGTTAATTACATTTTTTTTCTTTGTTGTGTAGCGTAGAAACAGCAATTGTAACACGCTACAAAGCTAAAGTAGTTTGTGGCTGCTCAATTCTTTGCGCAAATTTACATCCAGGGGGTTAATTACCCTTAAGCGTTGTTTGCTGCTGTGGTTGGACTACCAGAAACCGTCTTTTTCACGCCCAAAAAATTAAAATTTTCCTGTACCATAATTCACAAATCACTAGGTTGATTACAATTTTTTCTATCTGTTGTTTGTAGCGTCGACAAAACACGCAATTGTAACACGCTACATAGCTAGTAGTTTGTGGCTGCTCAATTCTTTTGCGCAATTTACATCCAGGGGTTAATTAATCGTTGTTTGAGTAGTCTCAGTAAAGAAACTTTGGTTTATCACCGCACAGAAGAAATTCTGTAGCTTATTCATATCCGGAAAGGTTAATCATAAGCCTGTTTGTGCTTTTATATTCAGTAATACAAGAGCTTTTAACGGCACAATTTTTCCTGCCCATTTGTGGAGCGCAATTTATATCCAAGGGTTACCCAAGCTTGTTACTGGGTTCATTTGGACGTCAAATACGGGTGGTGTATCATCATATACAGATATCTTCATCAAACCAGTGTCTGTACATTTTAGAAAAACAGTATATGTCAACAGAGAGGTGGCAGGCCCTTCCACCTGCGTGAGTGGCAGAGGGGGGGGGGGGGGGGGGGGCGGGGGGGGGGGGGGGGGACAACAAACATTCTGGCCAAGGTCGCAGCATAGCAACTGGGGGGACGTCGCAGCAGAGGCAGTTCAATCGGTGAGGCCACAACTGCCGCTGTCCATACTAGCGGCCGTGTGTTTGTTCAGCAAACCAATGGTTCTTGATTGGTTGACTAGGTTTCCACTTCCTTCCGGATGACATTCTGACAACACCAGTCAAGAGTCGCGGTCGCAGAAGTCAGACACAACCCTTAGTTGGGCATTGCCCGGGGAGCGGGGCGTCAGCGGCCCTCACCTGCACCTCAACCCACCTCTGTCCCATCCGGTTCCTCAGCCAGTGATCTACTAAGTGGTCTGGGCTCAAGCGCCACTATTATAGCGAGGGGATGGAACAATTTGAGTGAGGGCAGTTCATGCAGCTACTTGGCAGCAAAGAAATGGGGCCAAAATCCCCTGCTTCTTGCAGTAGGCGGCAAAGTATAGATGTGGAGAGTGCGCATGGGAGGTCATGTTGTGAGGGGCAAAGGGGCAGCCTCTGCATACCAAGACCGGAGATGAGGACAGCGTTGACATGAAACACAAATAGATGATGATGTAGCGAACCGCACTCTCGGGGAGCCGGGTGAGGCAAGTCAAGGGCTTCATCATTGTCAGGAGAAAGGACGAGGGCGTCAGCTTGCGCGTCAGGACAGCGGCCCCAAGCCAGACAAGTGGGGTCGTGTGGCCGTGAGTCAGCAGGTTAGCAGCAGTGTGACGTCGGGAGGCAAGCGGCCACGGGGGTATAAAAACCCACTTCGCAGGTCCAAGAAAGTAGCGGCACAGGGGGCTCAGCGATAGGGCAGCGGCAGCAGTAGTCACTACAGTGGGAGCGGTTGGCGGTAAATCCGATACTCGGCGGTGTGGCAGTTCTTTGCTATAAGACTACCGGAGGAGCGAATTATGGGTATATTGTAGAATCTGTAGGCAGAAAGTGCAAGCGTGGCCAGGGAGTAACGTTGGCACCACGGAGCCCTGCGTCAACACATGCTCCTGTCACAATCCGGTGGCCTGGGAGAAAACGTTTGGCTCAGGATGTGGTGGTCCATCCTGCCACCGCAGCAGCAACCGCAGGCAGCAGCAGCGCATAGTGGCACAGCATGCCATTGCAGACAGTCAAAGGCTCACACTTCTGCAGAAGGGAGCTGTTTCTCTTTGACATCATCCCCGGTCCAGATTGCTCATGCTCCTCGCTACTCATGGCGCCAGCAGTCGTTCAGGGGGCGATTGCAAAGAGACAACAGTATGCGATCCAACCATCCTAAGGTGCAGAAGCTGACCGTACTCTGTCCAAGTTGTTGGTGCTGCAAGTCACCTCCCTTCCAAATGTGGACTCTGCACCGTTCAGAGAAACTTAATGGCTTGTCATGCCGGAGCCGAGATGAGAGAGTTCCAATCGTAATTTCTTTTCTAAAAAGGACAAGGAGTACCAGCCACTTCATAAAATAAGTAGAACAGAGGTGGGGCCAGTCCTTGAGCTTATCGGTTTGATTCAAGTGTGCACGGCCAGAGCGGAGTCTGGAGCTTGTAACTACGGTCAGGGCCAGTTTCATGTCCTTTACGGCCCACCTGGGTGAAGGTTGCTTCTGGCCCGGCACACCAAACAACTTGGAATGGGAGACGCCGCTTTCTCCTCCACGTTGTTTCCAAACTGCGGCTCTGCCGCCCAATGTCCGCACTCCTCTTCTCCACCACCACCACCATCTCAGGTCCAAAAAGTACTGCTCATATCTACCACATGTGTAGGGCACAGCGGGTTGTCACAAAACGTTCTACAACCTGGTTGTCTTCGGCGATAACGAAGTCACCACACGGGAGAGGAACTGCTCGCGTCATGCAGCAAGAAAATCGATGTGTGGCTTTCTCCAGGCCAACTGGCAAATCGAAACACATGGTGACGGACAATGGGAGTAACATGGTGGTTACCGCGCTGCACGAGGAGGGATGGTCCATGCGCCCTGGCTGGCGCAAGTGTTCAATTGGTTGTTTGAAAAGATCCTGAAGTCTTCCACGCTCTTCAGAAGATCTGAAATATGGCCAGGAAAACTGTGCATTGCACTTCATCATTCACTAAAAGCAGAAACACCTCTCTCGAGTTGCAGCGGCAGAACGGCCTCCCCCAACCACACTTGATATGCGATGTTTCCACCAGTTGAATTCCAGGGGACTGCCACATGTTGGACCGACTGTATGAACAGAGAAAGGCCAGGTAAACGATTTTTTGATGATCAGTCGGACAGGAGTACTCCCTGTGCTAATCTTTGATGTCAGCCAGAGTGGCAGCTCATGCCATGACACCTGCCGTTTGTTGAGGGCCATTCGAGGAGGCCACGTTATTTGTTCTGTCGCTGGAACTACGGGATGAATAACGTCATTCCATGGCTCATGTCTGGAACAGATGCGAAAAATCTGGTATGGGCAGGGGACTGGAGACGTGGGGGACTACATTCTCGTGGCCACATGAGTACCGGTGGGGAATGAAATTGAGGAGGAGGAGGAGGGGAGCGAGGGACATTGGAGCAGAAGCATTGTCTGGTGAAATGAGTGGAATTTTCTACCCAGGTGGACAAGAGAGGAAGAGAGCAGGCGAAGCTGGAGGAGGTAGATGGAGATGGAGGGAAGAACGAGGCAGTGGACCCGCCAAGCACCGTGGCATTATACAGTTGGAGCTGGAGGCAGGGAGCCCATCGGAGTCACTTTGTGCAGATGGGCCCGCAGCATGCTGATTTGCCTGGCTAGTGGACAGTAGCCCGAATAGTCAGCATCGGCAGAGGAAGACTTCTGGCTCTCCACCCATTTGGACCCTCGCTATCGCGTCAAAATGGGAGCCTTTTTCCTGCGATTGAGAGGATCGACGGACAAACTCAAAATACAATAGGGGAAATCCTCCGTAGTCAGTTGGCCGTGTATGTGCGGCATCGTCCTCCTCTGACAGGTTTGTCGGGGGGTTCTTCAGCGCCTCACGTACTACTAGCGCGGCAGGCCGGGGGGGAAGGTGGGGGGGTCAGAGCTTGTACCGCTCCATCAGCAGCAACTAAGTTGGGTAACTGATGAGTCAGCTTCCTTCACCCGCCTAGTGAGGAGGGCAGTCGCCAGCACAGCAGACAAGGGACCTGGAACAGACCACCTGAAACCAACAAGGTGGTGGCCTAATTGGAAAGCACTCTGCCACCCCAGTTAGAGATCGCCGACTACTGGGCAGCCCAAACTGGATGTTGTGGCCGCAACTTGCCGACAGTTGGCAGTGGAGAAGGCTGTCCTGCCCGCGCCTAGTAGGTCGTGGCATCAGAGAATGTGTTCAGTGCGGGGCGGCCATCGTTACCTCAAGGAGAACCGCTTGTCCACGGGGAAATAGTTAGATGAATCAGGACGTGGATCGGCCAGGATTTCCACACACCAATGCCTTAGTCGTCAGACTACATCAGCCATGTCGCCTCACCCAAAACTGTGAGAAACATGATGAGTCTGGGTTCAAACTACCTGCCTCAGCCTACTCTTCTGTGCCACACCCGCCTGAATGCCACTCATCTGCTGGGACAGTTTCTCCATCTGCCACCTACCTTCTTTACCAGGGACTGGTATTGGCCACCCACCTCCAGCACTCTGTCATTGTGCCATGTCTGAACTATGCTGCTGCTGTGGCTGCTGCTGTGATCCTCCCAACGTGTCATTGTGCCACTCTCTGAACTCATGCTGTTGCCCTGCCTCGTCCACCTCCCACTCTCTGTCATTGTGCCACTCTGTGGCCTATTCCTGTTTTTTGCCACCTCCAGAATGTCATTGTGACCCTCCCTGACGTCATGCTGCTGCTGTGGCTGCTGGTGACATCCACATGTGTCATTGTCCCACTCTGTGCTACTCGTTTTTTCCAATCCAGTATGTCATTGTGCCTCTCTATGACCATCATTGCTGCTGCACCTGTGGCTGTTGTCGTAACATATTCACTGTGTCTTTTGTGCCATGTCTGACCTCAGGCTGCTGCTGTCTGGACCTGCACACTGTGTCATTGATGCCACTGTCTAACCTCATGCTGCTGCTGTATGGCTGCTGCCATAACTACCACACTGTGTCATTGTGGCACATCTAGCCTACTCCTGTTTTTGCCACTCCGAATATCATTGTGCCACTTCTGACCTCATTGCTGCTGTGGCTGCTGCCGTCACCTCCCACTATCTTTCAACTGATGTTGCCACCTGAGCCCTCCAGCTTGTTTTTTTTCCCAGCTGTCGCTGCCATGACCTTTATCAGGCTACATTCCCCCTTCAGTTTTTTGGTCAGTTTTGCCTCCTGATAAGTGCCCCAGGGAATTTTATAGTGAAGAGAATCTAAGCGCGGTGGCAGTTAGTCATCTGCGACTGTCATACTAAAACAACACAACATTGTATGAAGACCAAACCAAGCTCCCCTCTGCATATCTTAAGCATCGGCACACATTCTACAGCACCCTTCAGGCTCTATGCAGCCTGGAAATAGCTGTTCTTTAACGCGATTCGTCCCGAATAGTGATGAGCGATTACGTTGACTATCGTCATCGGGTCAATAGTCAATATCGGCAATTATCAATAAGATATCCTATAGTCGATAATAGATTATCGCCCGCAAGACCATTAAAGTCTATGGGAGAGCAAAACTCTTCATTTATTACACCCAAACAGGGTGGAGAAGCTGGAATTAAAACATCCACAACAGTCAAATGGATACGTGCTACATCTTAGGCAAACACACCTAGTTTTATAATAGCACAGAAAAACAAAACTCACAGACCATTTCACTATCCCTGTCTTGCACCACAGCATTGAGCCTTAAACCTTGCTTGGACCCTCAAATAACAAAAGTGCCAGAAGGCAGTATGATTTTGCAACCATCATTTTTCTTGAACTGGATCAATTGAATATCCCCTGTCCTGCGAACGCTGCATGAGTCCCATAACCACTTGCATGACCCCAGATTAAAAAGTGCCGGAAATAGGAGTCTTTTCATCACCACATTTTAGTTTCAAGCGACCATTGAATATACCTGTCCATGGGCCACAAGCATGAGCCCAAAACCTGCATGACCCCAGATCTAAAAAGTGCCGGAAAAAGGAGTCTTTCAACACCATTTTAGTTGAACTGGGAATTAAACTATATCTGCTTCTGTACCGCAGTATGACCATTAAACCTGTTCTGACCCAAGGATTAAAAAGTGCTGGGAAAAGGAGTCTTTCAACACCATTTTAGTTGAAACTGGACATTGACTATACTGTCGGGACCGCAGTATGGACCATTAACCTGTCTGACCACCCAAATTAAAAAGTGCCGGGAAAGAGTCTTTGGAACCACCCAATTTTAGTTTAACTGGACATTGACTATACCTGGTCCTGACCGCAGTATGACCATTAAACCTGTCTGAACCCCCAAATTTTAAAAAATTTCGGTTTAAAAGGAGTCTTTGACCACCATTTTAAGTTGAACTGGACATCGGGACTTTAGCCTCTTCCTGGCCTCAGAATGAGCCCCAAAACCTGCATGACCCCCACTATTTTAAAAAGTGCAAAAAATGGAGTCTATTCAACAACCATTTTAGTTGCACTGGACCTTAAGACTATACCTGTCCGGGGCCACAGCATGACCCCCTAAACCTGTTTGTCCCAAGCATCACAAGTGACCACTATGCTATTTTTGTATTTTGTTAACTGACATTTGTTTACAGAATATATTTAGGGAAAAGTTTTATTTTTAGTTTTACATATTACCATTTGCTTTTTTTCAAAGTGTGTTAAACATACAACATAACCCCTCCCTGCAGTTTTTAAAGGTATTTTTTACACATGTAGATGTTGCTTAATCGTCCGCAACCCCATAAAAGTAATACAAATGTCCTAATCATTCCCCAAAAACACTTCTTAGTTTAGTTGAGAACCACATTTGCCCTCTGGCTTCTGAGACTGATTCAGCCAATAATTCAATGGTTTCATTTTTCCTCCAAATCCGTCTTTTTGATTACGGACAGTCTCCCCTGGAGATCAAATGATGCGACCCATAGTGAACTCCAGACCCATGGAAAATTTTAAGCCTCAAATTGTTGCAATTTGTGTCCAGCCCTGGACCCCTTTTGACACTATCTTAAACCTAACCAGAAATCACCTTTTTTCAAAATCTGATTTTTTAGAGACAATTGAAGCTCTCATGCATTGCCCCTAACGGTTAGAGCAGTAGCTGCCGTCAGCCATCTGTTAAAACGGAGCGTCCAGCTGGCCAGACCTTACAGTGGGTGCGGGTGGAGAGACCTGGCTAGCGTCTGTTCATCTATTAACACGCAGGTCAGCAGTCAGGGCCGGGAGTACTGTGGGTGCGGTGAAGGCCCAGGCTGGCGTCCGTCATCTATTAACACGGTATAAAAATGCCTTATGACCACAGCAACGGAAACAGTCGTGCTGAAGCAGAGTGCGGAAGCGGAAGTGTGAGGTAAGACCTCCAGCACCTTTTTTTCCTCAGTCACAGTCATGATCTGGTTAGCGCTTGCCCTCGTATGGAGTGCGGACAATTGAGCTTCACTTGGCAATACTGGTGGTTAACGCTCCTGTTCCAAAACGCGTGTCCTTTTTCTTGCGCACATTCTTTTTCTCATTTTATAATACGAGTGCTGGAGGAAATTGTTCTCTGTACATTTTTTTCTCTGTCCGTGCTCCCCATACTCCATGTCCTCTGAATAAACTACATACTGGTCAAAGTTTTCTGTACCTCACATTGTACAATCAGAGGAATTTTTTTTAACCAGCTATTTTGGACATGCAGTTTTTTTTGTAGTTTATATTCTAGGAGAAAACACATTTTTAAAATAGGATGGAATCCCACCATGTCTTTTGTTTCTCTTTTTTAATTGCATTAAATGGGTTGTATCAAATACATGGGATTGATAGTCTGTTAAAGATCTTTGTAAAAAACAGGTCATTTTGCATATGTGGTCCATTTACAGTGTCCTACCTATTCTGTTTTGTCAGCACCATCACCCTTGAGCAACTCTTGACAATTGTGAGAACACGACATGGTCTGTTAGAAAAACAACCATTTTTTTATAATAGGACATGTGTATAGCTGCATGTCACAGCAAAATGCCACCAAAAATTCAAAGCATTACCCCTTGAGCCACTTTGGAGCAATTGTGCAGACAAATGTCTGTTAGAAGAAACAACATTTTTTAGCAAATAGAGGACCTGTAGGTATTGCTGCATTTCAATGGCGCATGACCAAAAAAATTATAACACTGACTTCTCAGCCACTATTAAAATCTTGATGGAGAAATGCCACTTAGAAGGCCACATTTCTGTTCCAGAGAGGGACCATGATTATAGCTGTATCTCACAGGCAACATGGACTCAAAACCACTGGACACATTCGAAAACTTTAAAGATAATGTGAGTAAATGGAATACAGTGTTGTCATGAAACACTTGCTGTCTTTTTACAGTTCCTCAACAGCAAACCAGCCAAAATGAAAACTGTTGGGAAAAGAAGAATAAAAAATTGCAGTAAGAAATTGATCATTTCTATTAAATAGTTTTCAAGAGGACCATTATGTTTGAAGAGGAATGTGAGTAGACCGGGCAAACTAATCGGTCGACCCTCTGGCAATGGGGGCCATCCAACATCCACAGAGATCCATGCCTGATTCATCTTGATGAAAGTCATAACGATCCAAATTATCTGTGAAAGGCCGGATGCGTTTGTCTGTTAATGACTCTCCAGCTTGTGCTGAAGGTCCGCTCAGATATGGACGCAGGCTTGCTGGGCCAGGACAACTCTTCTATGGCGTGGCGAGGCCAGGCAGCTTCGCCATTCGTCAGTTTGGATACCACAGAAGTCTACTGGGTCTGGAACACATACAAAAACATGGGTGTTGAAACCAGATAGTCGGGCCCCATGACTTAAAGTGGTCTCTGTTTTTGGGATGTGTCCCCTGCTTTGCATGCGTGGTGAGGTGGTAAATAAAGATTGCCAGAGGTCCCCATTAGGCTTCTGCCACTTTGCCTGCTGCTGCCGTAGGCTACTTGGCACTTACTGCTGTCCGTCGCTGATGTTGTTCCACGTGACATTTGGGGAAACGTGAACGACCCCAACAGAGTCCCCATTGATCAATCAGCAAGGCTCCTTTTCTGCATTTTACTCTCTATTTGGGGGGGTGGAAGGAAGTGCTGAGTTTTTTTTTGTCCGGGGATCAGGGGGTGGCCACCCAGAACGTTGTTCATTTGGGGTTAAGCGAGGATCGTTGGAGAAATGGAGCAACCAAGCACTCATGTGAGAGATGGACCCTTGATTTCCCAACCCCGGGTGGGGGGACAGCAAACTGATTTTTCCCTCTCACCCTCCCCCGCCTAAAACCCCGGCCAACCTTTTCCCAAGGCAGGGATGTCGGTAAGTGGGTGTTAGGAATACCTCCCCCTCCCCTCCTCCGCTTCCCCCGGCACAGCTTAAACCCAAGCCCTGACTTGCCTCAGAGATACCCCCGAGAGCTGATGCCCCGCCTTGCCTAGCCCTGGACCCCCAAAAAACTGTAAGAAGACCCATAAAATTGTGAAACTGTCGGGCCCTTGTGGGGTTTGACGGAGAGAATGGCTCTGTGTCTGTCTGTGTGCTCCTCCCCCGTCGTGGGGGGACCTGTTGTTTCAAGGGGTCCCCAAAGATCGTTGCAGAACTAAGATCACCACAATGCTCAGCTGACAAGGCATCGTCCGCATGACCATTTTGGTGGCTTTTTCAAATGGCAAGGATGGGGCAAGCTCTTTCACCGCTCCACTCGGTGGCCCCCCCCCCCGAGGGCCGCACCCCTGTTGTCAGGCCCTGTGTCCTTCGTATGCGTAATGGCATTGCGCTGCTTTCCCCAATCGCTGGAGCATGTGGAGGGTGGGGAAATTTCCCGCGTTTTGCCACATAACAATGAGACGTTGGGGGGCCGAGCTGAGCGCAACGCAGCCAGGGGGACAAGAAGGATGCGAACAGCGGAAGTGCGAATCGGGCCTCAGCCCTTCTTCAGCAGGGGTTCCAACCCCGGGAGCTCTTTTGAAATTTTTTGGACGACCGGTTCATGAATGTCCAGGCCAAGGGGGGTGCTCCCGCCTACCGATTGAAAGGCCCGGCCCCGGGTTTGCCCGTTATCGCACACCACCTTGTGGGACAAGATTCTTTTACCCGCCCGCCGGTCTCGTTGCGGGAAACCCCTCCAATCCCGACCTGTGTGTGGACGGGCACAAGACAGAATTAAATTTCAAAACGGCTGGTTTCCTTTGGGACGTGATGCACCAAGGACCTTGGGGGAAAGGCCCCGCACCATCCCTGCGGTTTTTTAAAAACGTGCGCCCAGCCTGAGAGCCACGTCCCCCCCAGAAACATCCACCCCGCGCACCCAGTGAGCTGTCGCAGAGTATAGCGGCTTTGGCCGTGCTTAACTAGTCCATGTGTCGGTGGTCAGATGGATTTTTCCCGGCCACAGATGCAGACAACGCGCTTGAAATTTTAATGACACGTGGCTGGCCAAGGCAGGGACGGCTTTTCTGGCAAAGAAATGCCTGCTCACATCGGGTATTGGGGCAGGCAAGGGCCATAATGTGGTGGAACCCATCTGTGTTCCCCAGACGGAAAAGCAACATTTCCAAGGCCCAAAAGCCTGGAAATTTGCCGACCTTCAGGTTTTTGGGGTTTCGGATGGTTTGGGATAAAGTGTTTCTTCTGCTCCCAAACCTGGAAGACAGAAGGCTGGCTGCTAGACTGGCCGCTGTACGGCGTGCAGGTCGTCAAACTGGCGGAAGGAGAAGGGGTAGGATGGGTCTCTGGTGGTGCTGGTGGTACTCGGGCGACGGTGGGGGCTGAAGCGGAGGCTGATCCTGATCATGACTCTGAGAGACTTTGGGCAGCTGAGGAACGCTTGGTGGTGGCGGAGGAGGAGGAGGCGGAGACAGAGGGTGGGACAGTGGTTGGAGGCCCGGCGTTGGTCTGGCCTTTTTTGGCCAAGTGTTCCCTCCATTTCAACTCATGCATTCGCTGCATGTGAATAGACATGTTGGTGGTGGTTAAACACCTAAAGTTCTTGCCTCTACTTATGCGTTTACGGCAAAGGCGGCGTATGACATCGCTGGGTGAATCAGAGGCTTGCTCAAAGAAGCCCAGGTTGAGAGGTCCTGGACCTTTTTGACGGCGATAAACGAGGAGCTGGGTTTCCGCTGACCGGGGCTGGCGGAATCATATCAGCGGCTTCTGCGGGACCGCCCTCTTCCCCTTTTTGAGGCGGGACCCGTAACTGACACTTACCCCCATCGTCTTCCTCCTCGTCCAGTGATGAAGCGCTCACAAGGAAATTTGCTGAAAAGACCACGTTGGATCCGCAATGTCGTCATCATCATCATCAACACAGGTGACTTCGTCGTCCTTACATCTGCATCCAGGAGCTTCGGGCTAAAAGCAAGAGGGACTGCAAGGCATTGCCGACCACCCGGGATTTTTGCCGATTGACCAGCTTCCTTCTCCTCCTCTGATGGCATCAGTAACTGGGCGTCAGAGCAAGAAAATCCTCCTCTTTGGCTCTTGATCTTTTAACATGCCTTCTGACCCCAACCGCATTTTGTCATCAAAGAGGTCTTCAGAAATGGATTATCCACAGTGGGGGGTTTACACGAGTTGACTTTTGGGCTGCTTCATGTTGGACGGATGCTGATGATGCTGATGACGACATATGTGGCCGTAAACTGGGGAGGACGAGGAGGTAAGACTGCTGGATGCAGGTTGCATTAACACTGAAGAAAGATTGGCGACTTGTTCGTTACTGAGATTCACAGGGCCCTGACCCAGCGATGACAGGCCTGACGGTCCTGCAACTGACGATCCGCTGGCATGCGTGTTGTCGCCAGCACTGGAAGGAGCACCTTCTCTCGTACCTTACCTCCATGTCCTAACCCCCTCTTTGCTCGCTTACCACCTGAATTTGCTCCAAAAATTGAAAAAAATTTGAAAGGTTTTGGAAGGTTAAAGGGATTTCGGACACAAAACCAGTCACTTTACAAAAAAATTGCTGGAATTCAAATTTAACTGCAAAGTAGATCTATCAACAAAGTTGACTGACCAAAAGTGAAAAAAACCGTCTGAAATGTATAGGATATAAAAGGGATTTTTTGGACCTATCAACCTGGGGGTGACTAAAAGTTTTCGGATTCAAATTTAACTGCAAAGTGGTCTTCAACAAAGCTTTCCCGCCAAAAGTGGAAAAAAACACGTTTTTGGGAAAATTTTATATGATAATAAAAGGTATTTTTTGGAAAACCCATCAACCTGTGGTGACTACAATGTTGCTGGATTCAAATTTAACTACAAAGTAGATCTATCAAAAAGCTTGACTGACCAAAAGTGAAAAAAAACCTGTCTGAAATGTATACGGGAATAAAAGGTTTTTTTTTGGCACCCATCAATTACACTGTGGTGACTATAAATTGCTGTATTCAAATTTAACTCAAAGTAGTCTATAACAAAGCTTGACTGACCAAAAGTGAAAAAACACCTTCTGAAATGTTTTACGGGTATTAAAAAAGGTTTTTTGGCACCTATCAGTAATCTGTGGTGACTAAAAGTTCTGGATTCAAATTTAACTGCAAGGTGGCTCTATCAACACAGCTTCTGGCCCGAGTTGAAAAAAAAAACGTATCTGAAATGTATACTGATAATAAAAGGTTTTTTTGGCACCTATCAATTAACTGTGTGGTGACTACAAATTCTGGATTCAAAATTTTAAATACAAAGTAGTCTATAACAAAGCTTTACTGACCAAAACGGAAAAAACACCTGTCTGAAAGTATAAGGGAAATAAAAGGTTTTTTTTTGGCACCTATCAATTCACCTGTGGTGACTACTAAATTGCTGTATTCAAATTTAAACCACAAAGTGCTCTATGGGAACAAAGCTTGACTGACCAAAAGTGAAAAAAACACCTGTCTGAAATGTATCGGATATAAATAGGTATTTTTTTCACCTTTTCAATTCACCTGGGTGACTACAAATTGTGTATTCAAATTTAACTCAAAGTGCTCTAGAACAAAGCTTGCCCCGCCAAGTGAAAAAAACACCTTCTGAAATGTTTCATTGATAATATAAAGGTATTTTTTGGCACCCATCAATTACCTGTGGTGACTAAAAATTGCTGTATTCAAATTTAACTACAAAGTAGCTCTATGAACAAAGCTTTACTGACCAAAAGGGAAAAAAAAACCTGTCTGAAATGTATACGGATATAAAAGGTATTTTTTGGCCACCTATCAATTCACCTTGGTGACTACTAAATTGCTGTATTCAAATTTAACACAAAGTAGCTCTATGAACAAAGCTTGACTGACCAAAAGTGAAAAAAAAAACCTGTCTGAAATGTTAATCGGATAATATAAGGTATTTTTTTTCACCTATCAATTCACTTGGTGAACTAAATTGCTGATTCAAATTTAACTCAAAAATATCTATAACAAAGCTTGACTGACCAAAAGTGAAAAAAACACCGTCTGAAATTGTATACGGATATTAAAAGGTTTTTTTTTGGCACCTATCAATTCACCTGTGGTGTACAAATTGCTGATTCAAATTTAACTCAAGGTGCTCTATAACAAAGCTGCCCGGCCAAAAGTGAAAAAAAACACCGTCTGAATTTTATTCTGGATAATAAAAGGTATTTTTTGGCAAACCCATCAACCTTTATAATTTGCTGATTCAAATTTAATGCAAAGGGGCTCTATAACAAAGCTTATGCCCAAAAAATGAAAAAACACATATCTGAAATGTTTTGGATAATAAAAGGTATTTTTGGCCCCCTTTCAAATTTACCTGTGGTGACTACAAATTGCTGTATTCACATTTAAGTGCAAGGTGCCCCAAAAAGAACAAAGCTGTAGTGCGCCAAAGTGAAAAAACACTATCTGAAATGTATTCGGATAATAAAAGGTATTTTTGCCCCCTTTCAATTCACCTGTGGGTTTACTACAAAATTCTGTAATTCACATTTATTTCAAGGTGCCTCATGAAAAAAAAGCTGTATGGGCCAAAGTGAAAAACACGTATCTGAAATGTATTCGGATAATAAAAGGAATTTTGCACCTTTCAATTCACCTGTGGTGACTACAAAATGTGTATTCACATTTTTAACTGCAAAGTAGCTCTAAACAACAAAGCTGTACTGCTCCAAAGTGAAAAAACACGTTTCTGAAATGTATTTGGATAATGAAAGGTATTTTTGGCACCTATCAACCTGTGCTGGCTACAAAATTGCTGGATTCTAATTTAACTGCAAGGTGGCTATTTTAAAAAAGTGGAAAGGGCAAAATTGAAAAAAGAACACCTATCTGAAAATTTACTGATAATAAAAGTTGAGTTTTACACCTAACAAAGAGACCTGCAGTTACTAGAAAAGAATGTGTATCCTAAAAATAAGTTAGGCTTTCCCAATATCCAGGAAATATATCAATAGAAAACTGTTAAAAATAAAAAAAAGCTATGCAGTGCAATGTCTACATAAGTCTTGGTGAACATATATCCCGTAATTTTTTTAAGAGCTTGTTTGTGTTCGCCCGCGGGACTCCTCCCCCTCCCCCCGCTCCCCCCCGTGACTTTACAGCGGTAGATGCTCCTTTAAAATTCTCTACCCAACTACATAAAATCTTCAAATCTCTGATCTAAGTTGTAAGGATCACAGCTAACAGTAGAGCTTTCTCTGTGAAGAAATAGAATAATTTCGCTGAGCGTTTTGCTGAGCTGTTTGGACAGAGGCAGAGTGCACGTCCTACTGCTCTGAGACGGGTGACAGACACTGTCATGAACAGGAAGGGCTGTTCTATGTAAAACGAGGTCATGTGATTTTTTTCCCGCCAATCGCAACCATACACATCCCAGTCATAAAATCGCACACACATCTCACCTGCTCTATTCTGTAAGCTGATTTGCTGGCCGCCAAAATGACAGGAAGCACCGAAATTAATAGATTATGCACAGATTTTAACCTAAATTATCGCGTGATCTAAAAAATCCGATCAACGTAAATACCGTGCCGATTTTAACTTTGTCGATAATAATCGCTCAACACTAGTCCCGAAGTAATTCGGAACGAAGTTATTTTTTGCCGAGAAATTCGGCGAAGTGAACGAACCGAATTTCGGGAAATTTGCCCATCTCTAATTATAACCTACTTACATAATGGGGGGCGATTATAACAGAGGTAGGAATTGATAGGGAATTGCTGATAAAGTGAGAAATCTAAGATGTTTGTGAGTTACATTCTGCAGCGATGAGTTATGGCTGGGAAAAGCCATCATGGCGATGGAGAAGAAAAGGGAAAAAAAATGACTCAGGGATTGATTAATCAGAGAAGACGTCTCCTGTGAGTCCCTGAATGTCAGGGTTTATTTTGCTTCTGTTTTCGTTCAGTGCTGTATTCATTATCATTTGATGGTGACCTTATCTGGTGTCTAACCACTATGTGGTCTCTATATGGTGGTGTTATAAGTTAATGTATACTGTATATTTATTCATGTAAGTAGTTGCGTTGTTTGGGGGGCTCAGTGCACTACTCTGCCCAGGGGCCCATAATGCTGTTAAGATGGCCCAACTATTACTATTTGCGGTGCTATGAATGGAGAGTTTGTACAAAGGTGGGAAATGAAAGGGAGGTGCTGGATAGGTGAGAAGTCTAACATGTTTGTGTAGTAAATTCTGCAAGGCACAGTGACCACTATATGGTCACTGTGTGGTGGTAATATACAGTCTGTGGAACCCGTGTACACTGGTTTCTACCACTATATAGTCATTATATGGATATAATATACAGTCTGCAGTGCCTGTATGGGCACTGTATGGTGGTAATAGTGGTCTTAGTGTCATGATTTGTATTCAGTAACAATACAATAGTTTTATTCAGTCTCTTTATGGTAGTGATATGGGGTCATGATGTTGCGGTATTATTTGGTCCTTGTGTATTGTTGTTATTGGGATTATTGGTCTTGTTATATTGGTTTGTTCAGTAATAGTATGGTGGTATAAGTCGCCATGCGGGGTATTCTTTGGTCTTTGTATATTGTTCTTGATATTATGGGTCATGGTATACTGGTTTGGTTAGTAACATGATGGTGGTATTAGTCACTAAGTAATGGTGACATCCGGTGTATAATGTGGTGGTATTTTTTAGTCCTTGGATATGTACTGACCAGCAGAATACAGATAACATGTCAACTAAACTGTTCAGTGCAAATGCCAACAAAAATTAAACCAAAAAACCAAAAGTACAATTTCAATTATTTCCTGGTCATTCCACACATTTTTTTTAGACGAGTAAGGGGGCAAGGATGGAACAGACGTTTTGGCTGTGTAACTGTTTTTCTTTTTTCCTACTGCTTGGCCCCATTTCAAATGAATTTTCTTATATTAGACAATCCCTTTAAGTAGAAATTATTTGTCGCAGTGCGCTACAACGCAGACATCTGTCACACCAAGTAAGGAACCTGTTGTTGAAAAGTAGTGGTTCACAGCCGCTGTCTGGGGGCAGAAGGGCCCAAGCTGCAGTTCTGCACCACGGCCAATGAGTCTTTAGCTACGCCCCTGGTAGTACCACAATGTACGGTAGAGATTTTAGATGAGTTGATTGTACTGATTAACAAAATCCAGGAATCTCCTAAAGCCCACTGGTTGTGGCCAGTTCAGCACAACAGGGGCTATGTAATTCAGTAAGATACCTCTAATTGTTTGAACTACTATTTCTCCAACTCCGCATACAAGTAATTGTTACTGAATTCTTGCAGAACCGAAAAGATGTGTAGCTGATGAGTTTTTTTTATTTCCCTGGAGTAAATTAAGAGGTAGACCAGAAAATGTTGGCAAAGAATTTCCCTAAAGATCTCAATAACAAATTGCTGGAAGATGACAGAAGCATTGCATAATGCCCATTCTAGTTGTTGATTGCATTGTTTCATTAACCATCGTCTTTGATATGAATCATATTATATGCTTTATGTAGGCCTAACTAGAGTAACAAGTCCCCTATATGATCAAATATTTTGGAATTATCAGAAGTAGATATTTATTGCTCACAGTAATTTTTTTTGGCATTAATACTCTATACAAAGTCTCCATCTTTCTTTTTAAGGCAAAAGAATGCTGAACCAGTCAGTAGGAAGGGCTTCCGGATGAACCCTTTCTCTACATGTTACTTAATTTAGGGGGACACTGCCTTGGTTTTATTCAAAGACAGTGAAAATATACACTACTTTGCAAAAAGTTAGGGATATTTGGCTTTTATTTAAAAATTTTAATTGGGATTTAAACAGTCCTCCTCATCATGCTGTACAATGAAGCAGTCACCATTGTGTGATGTAGCCAAAGAACAACAACTTCTTTGCCTTTCTGTGACTCTTCCAGTTCCTCTATATCTGTTGCAACCTGCTGATGACAATCTGTAACACTCTAAGCTAAGTAGCCACTTCCTTCTGAGAGTATCCTGCTTGATGCCTCGCAATGGCGAGGTATTGTTGATCAATTGTAAGCTGTTGTCTTGGTCTCATGATGTCAAAATGTGAACAGCATGATGAGGACTGTTTAAATTCAGATTCATCCCCTAGATTTATTCGGTAATTCAGGGATCAAACACCTGTTGTGAAATTTTCCATTAAGCTCCTCGTTAGAGATCAGCAAGTTGTGCAAAAGGTACTGTTCATCCTGAGCTTTGAACCAGAAGCCAAATATGACCAGGAATAAATGTTGGACCAGACTTATGGCAGTCTATGCATTGTTCTTGATGAAAGAAGAGCAATATAATTAATTTCAGGTTATTGTTGGTTTCGATTTGTGATGCCAATTATAACATTTCAAAAGATCCGCTTAAAAAATAGAAACAGAAGTGACACTGTGCAAACATAACATTGACGCTGCAACAATTCACTTAGGTTCTCTCTTTTTCTTACTTGTACCATCCACACGTAAATATATTTCTTGTTTGTTTTCTACGCTTCTTTGATGCTGACAGTTATCCTCTGGCCATCTTTCATTCTGCCCATGGTAAATTTTGGAGAAAATAAAAGACTCTGCATCCATAATCAGATTAGAGGTCCTACAAATTGAATTCAGTTTCTCTCAGTGTCCCCTCAGCTGGCTGTCATTAGAAGTAAAAGGCTGGGCCTTGGCACAATCCCAAACAACAGTTAAGTGAATTTCTAATGCTGGAGGTCTGACAGGTTCCTGACCATAACTGAGGGTGAACATAATTCACATTTCCATCACACTCATTCACAATAACAACTTTTGCTTATTTTAATCTAGATAATCAACTACAAAGCATCAACATTTGATGGGAAATGTGAAGTACAAAGATATATGTTTTATATAAAAACTGCAATACGCTACTAAAAAGGTAGGGATATTTGGCTTTAGGTTGAAATTTCAGGAAAAACATAACACTGTTTGAAAACATTTTTAAATGAACAAAATGAGGCCATCTCTACCTTTAGAAAGCACATGTCCAGCTGTTCAATATTTCACTACTTTTTGCACAACTTGCTGATCTCTCATGAGAAACTTAAAGGGGATTTGCCAGCACGTAAGTTTCTTACCTTCCTTATCAGCACAGGGAGAATGTCAACAAATCACGCTGAGTCATGAAGGCTGCAGGGCTGAGAGGGAGGGGGTGAGTAAGGAGTGAGGAATAAGAGAGCGTCTCAAAACTTATGTGAGATAATAAACAGTACAACAGTGGATTCTCAATACAGCAAGACACAGCCTCATAGACTGCACTTTCTACCCGGTGCCTTAAAAGCTCATTCATTTTGCCTGTCATCAGATAAGAATGTTTCACGCAAGCATGGCCTGTCAGCTCCTGGGTCGTATCTAGTGGAAGTTTTCAGGTAACTAAGGGGGATTGAGAAATGCTGTAGCTCTCAGAGTCTTCACTTTTTGTAATCACATATATTTAGAAAAGTGATTAAATACCCATTTTGGAGATTCCCACGTCAACATTACATGGTGGCAAAACACCTTTAATGGCAAATTTCTCAACAGGTGTTTGATCTCTGAATCGCCCAATAAATTTAGGTGGTCAGTTTGAATTGGAATTTAAACAGTCCTCCTCATCATGCTGTTCACATTTTGACATCATGAGACCAAGACAACACCTTACAAGGATCAACAGTACATTGCAAGGCTTCAAGCAGGATGCGCTCAGAAGGAAGTATCCATTGAGCTTAAAGGGAATGTGTTATCAAAAAATGACTTATTGTTTAACTCATGTTTTTACGTTAAACACATTTAAGATTTATTTTTTTTTAATTTTCTATATCACTTTCAATATTTTTTAATAATTCTTATTTCCTGCAGTTTTCACTTAGGCCACTAAGCCTAATAATAGTCTGACACTTCCAGTTCTATGGAGAGAGATTTTCAGTTGTCAGCTCATTAAGAGCACAAAGAGGGTCAAACTAAAAGGAGACACCAGTGTGAATAGATAACACAGGATCCAAAAGTCACAAGAGGAGATAGTCGTAGTTCACCCTTTCACCGCCCTGCACAGTGACTTCTTCCAAGGTCAGAGAGCATGACTAGAAAACTCTCCTATAGAAATCAATGGGACTGAGCCAGTCTTAAGTCTCCTATGTGCATGAAGCTACTGTAAAGCATCTGTCTGACTGCTGTTAAAGCAGTGCAAACAAGGCCTAGTGGCCAAAGTAAAAACTGCAAGAGTTAAGAATTATTAAAAAATATTGAAAGTGATATGAAAAAATGAAAGAAAACAACCAAAAATTCCTAAAACATGTGTTTAACATAAAAACGAGACTTAAACAATGACTCATTTTTTGATGACACATTCCCTTTAAAGTGTCACAGTCATTATCAGTTTGCAACCGAGATACAGATACTGGAAAAGACATAGAAAGGCAAAGAAGTGGACACCTTTTGGCTGCATCACGCACTGATGATTGGTTCATTGTAAACAACTCCCTGCGGAACCCGTAAGTGCAGAACAAGCCAAGAACAACTGCAAGCGAACATCCAGATGCAGTGGATTTGGATTTTTTGGTAAATACCTTTCTAAACATGGAGCATCGCGTTCAAGAATGCTCAGATGCAAATGGCAGACTTTTCAAATATATGTTGTGACATCACTTTGATCACAGAGTTTAGTATGTGCAAATTTCATTGTACGCTGCCATATAGTTTGAAAGTTATTCATGTTTTTTAGGGTACCAAAGCAAGTGGGAGACCTGGTACAATCACAAAAATCTTTATAATGTCATTTGGAAAGCTAAAAGATTAAACTGAACCATTCAGAAATGTTTAGAAATACCAAACAATTCCCTAAAAAACTCAGTCAAATTCCCGTTACCAACAACAAAACCAAAAATAAGTTTAATACAGTTCTATAACAGGAATGATATATTTAGTTCCCAAAAATTGGTGTTTTCCAGTTGTTGGCATGAAATATATGGCTCCGACATGAAGTTCTGAATATTGTACAGCTTGTGTGAGTTTCACAAATGAATTATATGAGACTGTGTACATGAAATGTGTATCAAACAAATGGCAACAAGATCATTAGTTATTTTTTTTTTTACGTCTCTGGATTAGTCCTACAAAAAATATTGAGTACTTCAGTTACTATTACTTTCGTTAGGTGGCATTTAAAAAATAATGGAATTATACATATTTTACTAAGTCTATAACATTTGCCTCTAAGCTTAAAATTTCCACTATGTTGACCATTTAAAATTTCCACTATGTTGATCTGAACACTTCTTTTACCTATTCCTTCCTGGTAGCATAGTTTTTGCTCATGGAATAAAAAATAGGACCAAATTTATAAAATGGTTTAATTACAATGTCACAGTGGATTCATTAGTATGACAGCTGTCACTGCAAATAGGCTAAGTGGAAGCCCTTTTGAGCCCCTAGGGTCATTGTAATTGATGTAGTGAACAGAATGCTGTATTTACTAAACAATAGGATGGATCTCTATTGTGACCTAGCCAGGGCAATGACTACAAGATGGGAATCAATAGCAGCTGAATCTCCCTTTGCGATCACTGTGATTGAAAAGCTTTAACCTCTGCCATGGGCAAATCTTCTTTCAATGTGCCTGATGATATAATAAGAAAGGGCTCCACGGAATACATTTTAGACTTGCACGTCTTCTATACCATACATCTACCATAGTTATATTTCTCCTACAATAAAGCAGGTACATAGCACCTTGTGCTTTAATGCCTTTCTATAGGTGAAACCGTGATAGCTGTAAAAGGAGGTTCTAAAATATGAAAACAACAATGTATGGTAAATTATTTTATTTTAACAGTTTATCTTATAATTGAACATTTTTCAGTGACATATTCTGCTTGTATGGCACTTATTTGAGGTTGTTATACAATTCAAATGGGTTGTCCTGTTGGTGGCATATAGCTAGAATTGGTGAAAGGGCCCATGACTGGCAATAGGAAAGCAATATGTTGATCATGTAGCCACAGAAAGCTGAATTTTGGACACAACGGTTGCAAAAGTACACATCCTATTCGTAATCTAAATTTGGATGCAAATGTTGTAACCCTTGCTGCCACCAGGTCTTTTCTACAAATAGCAAACATCAACACTATGGGCTGCAGGCAGTATTCTAACATGATAACGACTCTAAACACACTTCCAAGATGACCACTGCCTTGCTAAAAAAAATGATTGTAAAGGTGTTGGACTTACCAAGCATGTCTCCAGGCCTAAACCCTATTGAGTATCTTTAGGGCATCCTCAAACAGAAGGTAGAAGAGCGCAAAGTCTCTAACATCCACCAGCTCCGTGATGTCATTATTAAGGAGTAGAAGAAGATTCAACTGGCAATCTGTGAGGCTTAAGTAAACTCCATGTCTAAGAGAGTTAAAGCAGGGCTGGAAAATAATGGTGGCCATACAAAATATTGACACTTTGAGCACAATCTGTCCATTTTAACTTAGGGCTGTATTCACTTTTGTTGTCAGTGGTTTGGACATTGATGGCTGTGTGTTGAGTTATTTTGAGGGCACACCAAATTTACACTGTTATATAACCTGCAGACTGACTACTTTACATTGTATGAAAGTGTCATATCTTCAGTGTTGCCCCATGAAAAGATACAATATTTACCAAAATGTGAGAGGTGTACTCACTTTTTGCATATGCCATGAATGCTGTTGTAAGACATATCCTTTAAGCTGTATACACAGTTCAGTCGTATTACAATGATCCATTCCTTTTTTGATCATCGGCAGCTCATGAAGGAAGTCATGTGTCGTGACCTGGCTTGGTTAGTTTATAAGTTTTATAAAAGGCTGTCTGCACATGTTTCTCTCATTGCTGTTATGGACAAGAGGGGCGATTTTCAGAGTTCAGTTTGTTAATTGTTCACATTCTGCCAGGGTGAAAGTGTATTGTGAGTGGACAAATGGCACTGTTGCAAATAAGTGATGTGGAAACTGCAGTGCACTACATGCCATTGATGTAGGAGGTGAAAATTGGCCGTGAAGGTGTATTAGGGCTGACCAACGGGATACAGTTTAGCAGCTTACCACCATAATGAGCCAGGGGGCTACCAGATGTGTGTCTAAAAGAATAGTTCCATGAATCTTATTTCGAATGGGCTCCAAAGCCGATGGATAGTTACTGCACATCTGCAGTTCACCTTTTCTTGGCAGTATTGAAATTGGACCTCTGCTGATTGGTAAAGGATTTTTTTGCTTCACAAACTGATTAAGAGTCAAGTGAAAAACGTCAGAGTACAAACATCCTGCAACCAGCGCTGGAATAAAAGACAAGCTGGTGGCAGCAGCATTATGGTCTGGGGAATGTTTTTGTGGACTTCTATAGGCCCACTAATCCATGTTGAAGGTACTCTCAACTGATTTGAACATGCATCCATCCTTTCTGATCACATACATGCATACATGCTGATTGTCTTCCCTGTGGATCTTCCATAAAGACAATACAACAGGTCACATAGCTAGAAATATCTAACATTGGTTTGAAGAGTTTGACAAAGACTTCACAGTACTACCCTAGCTTCCCATCTATGGATCTACCACCAGGCTTCCTCCAGTAGTTGTGGGATGCACTGCAGTAAGCAGAGCTCCAGATGACTGGGACAACCTACCAGGACATTACTGAATCACTCGTAGCCTGTGTAACTGCAGTTTCAGTTGTACAAGTTAGTTACCCTGAATGGTGATGGTGGTCCTAATATGTGACTAGTGTAGAGTGCAATTTTCTATGACCATCTCGAATGCTGTAGTAAGCACGTTTCTGGATTCCATATTTTTATTCAGAATTGTGGCTCCTTCTTTCTTATGATTAGGGATGAGTGATTATAATCGACAAAGTTCGAAATTTCCGATCACGCGATATTTTAGGTGAGAATCTGCGCATAATCTAATACTATCGCGCCATTTTCGGCGCTTCCCCGTCATTTTTGGCGGGCCCGCAAATCAGCTTAAGCATAGAGCAGGGTAGCTAGGTGTTGCAAACGTCATGACTGTGAAAGTGTAGGTTGTCATTGGCTGGAAAAATCACATGACCTCCGTTTTGCATAGAACAGCGTTTCCTTTTTCATCATCAGTGTTTCAGTGGGCCTCCACTAGAGCAGGACGTGGGGCTAGATCTCTCTCAATACAGCTCAGCTCAGAGACACAGTTTCTCTTTATTCATACAGACAACTATGCTTTTAGCTGTGAACATTAGAATATAGGTAGATTAGAGAATTTCAGCTCTTAGTTAGACAGAGACTTTTAAAGAAGCATCTAGCGCTGTACAGCCGCGGGGGAAAGGGTGGGGGATGCGGGCGAACACAGACAGACAGGCAGGCAGGCTTTTGAAAAAGGAGAGTGTATATTGTGCAGCCCAGACTCCCGCTTTTTAACCTGCATTGAAATGCCTTTTTTTTTACCAGTTTTTGGCCAGCACACCTCGCACTTCAGGTGAAATAGTACCTTTTATTTTGTGCAGCTCAGTTTTGTTCAAAAACCCACCTTGTACTTACATTAGGATACAGAAATTTGCTAGTAAATGCTGTTGTATTTCATAGGTGCAAAACCCACCTTTTATTATCCGTATAAATTTTAAATAGGTGTTTTTCACTTTGTCTCAGCCCAGTTTTGTTCAAAGACCCACCTTTTTACGTATATTAGGATACAGAAATTTGCTAGTAATTGCAGGTGAATTTCATAGGTGCAAAAACCCACCTTTTATTATCAAATATAAATTTTTAAATAGGTGTTTTTTCACTTGGCACAGCCCAGTTTTGATCAAAGACCCACCTTTGTACTTATATTAGGATACAGAAATTTGCTAGTAATTGCGGGTATTTCATAGGTGCAAAACCCACCTTTTATTATCCGTAATAAATTTTAAATAGGTGTTTTTCACTTTGGCGCAGCCCATTTTTGTTCAAAGACACACCTTGTACTTATATTAGGATACAGAAATTTGCTAGTAATTGCAGGAGTATTTCATAGGTACAAAACCTACCTTTTATTATCCGTATAAATTTTAAATAGGTTTTTTTCACTTTGGCGTAGCCCAGTTTTGATCAAAGACCCACCTTGTACATATATTAGGATACAGAAATTTGCTAGTAATTGCAGGTGTATTTCATAGGTGCACAACCCACTTTATTATCCGCATAAATTTTAAATAGGTGTTTTTCACTTTGGCGCAGCCCAGTTTTGATCAAAGACCCACCTTGTACTTATATTAGGATACAGAAATTTGCTAGCAATTGCAGGTGTATTTCATAGGTGCAAAACCCACCTTTTATTATCCGTCTCAATTTTAAATAGGTGTTTTTCACTTTGGCGCAGCCAATTTTTGTTCACAGACCCACGTGGACATATATTAAGATACGGAAATTTGCTAGTAATTGCAGGTGTATTTCATTGGTGCACAACCCACCTTTTATTATCCGTATAAATTTTAAATAGGTGTTTTTCACTTTGGCGCAGCCCAGTTTTGATCAAAGACCCACCTTGTACTTATATTAGGATACAGAAATTTGCTAGCAATTGCAGGTGTAATTGAAACGTGCAAAACCCACCTTTTTTTACCGTAAAATTTCAAAATGGGTGTTTTTCACTTTGGCGCAGCCCATTTTTGATTCAAAGATCCACCTTGTACTTAAAATAGGATACAGAAATTTGCTAGTAATTGCAGGTGTATTTCATAGGTGCAAAACCCACCTTTTCTTATCCATATAACTTTTAAATAGCTGTATTGCACTTTGGTTCTGTCACCGGTGTTCCCGTGGCCTACCGGCCGGGCTGCGGTCTCACCGGGACTTCTGCCTCCTCTCCCGCCGCAGGGACGAGCGGCGCCGTGGCCCGGGTGCCGGGCCGCGGGCGTACTCGTTCCCTTGTGCAGGCTGACTTTCCAGTCCACGCTCCTGCTTCTTTGGGGCCTCCCTGCCAGCTGCGGCGCACGTCCCCACTCCTTAGGGCGCGCGCGCCAGCCTCCTCGGATTTAAAGGGCCAGTGCGCCCATTATTGGTTGTTGCCAATCGCTGACCCTATTTAAGGGTTACACTTCTGGAATGCCCCCGCCGGATCTTTAGTGCCTTCTAGCCTATTGAGAAAGCGTTCTGAGTGCCTCCGTCATGTCCGTATACCGTACCTCTTTGCTTACGCCTCTCGACTACGAACCTTTGCCGCCTGCCCTGACCTATTGCCTGTCCCCAACTACGCCTCATCTGACGATTCTGTACCTTGCTACTCCTTGGCCGCCACCGCAAGCAAGTCTCGCCAGTGGAAGCGACCTGGTAGTTTCCCGCCGCAGCAAGTCCATACCGCTTTGCGGCGGGTTCTGGTGAATACCGGGTTCTACTTAGACTCCGCTCCCCGGTGTGGCTTACGCCATCGCTTGCGCTGGTCCAGCGGATCCACTATTGACCGTCGTTACAGGTTCGCCCCAGTTTTTTTCAAATAGCCACCTTGTACTTAAATTTGGATACAGAAATTTTGTAGCTACTGTTGGTGTACTTCATTGGTGCCAAAACCACCGTTTTTTATCCGAAAAACTTTTAAATAGCTGAAATTTCACGTGGTGGCCCTAGTTTTTTCAACTAGCCACGTTGTACGACAATTTTGATAGAAACATTTCTAGCAACTGTTCTCGTTTGTCCCTTGGGTGCCCAAAAAAAGCAATTTCTCATCCGTGGGAACTTTCTGAATAGTTTTATTGCACTCGGTAATCTCAGTTTGGTGCAGATTAGCGCACTTGTAATGATAGTTTTGTTGAAAACTATCATTCCTAGTCCTACTGGGCAGTTGTAAATCCCTGGGACTGAAGGAAGAACACTGTTGATTTTGTCTTACGGTTCTTTCACCAGACCGCATTTCATAGGTATTCGATAGAAACTATTCTGTTTTTAATCCTAGTTGGCTGAAGGAAATTAGAGGGATTTAAGAATAGCTGTGATTTGCCGTCTTTTAATAAGAGACTGTCAAAAACTCTTCCATACCTTCTTAAATTTTTATCTTTCTGAACATGGAGTGAAATGCAGGTGGTAAGCGAGCAAAGAGGGGGGTAGGACATGGAGGTAGAGGTACGAGAGAAGGTGCTCCTTCCAGTGCTGGCGACAACATGCATGCCAGCGGATCGTTGGTTGCAGGACCGTCAGACCTGTCATCGCTGGGTAAGGGCCCTGTGAATCTCAGTAACGAACAGCGTCGCCAATCTGTTCTTCAGTGGTTAATGCAACCTGCATCCAGCAGTCTTACCTCCTCGTCCTCCCAGTCACGGCCACAAATGTCATCATCATCATCGTCATGTGGGTCATGCGGGTTTTGGGGTCATGCTGCGGTCCAGGACAGGGATAGTCAAAGTCAAGTTCAGCTAAAATGGTCTTTGAAAGACTCCTTTTTTCCGCCACTTTTTAATCTGTGGGTCAAGCGGGTTTGAGGGTCATGCTGCAGTACAGGAAAGGTATAGTCAATGTCCAGTTCAACTAAAATGGTGGTTGAAAGACTCCTTTTTCCGGCACTTTTTAAATCTTGGGGTCATGCAGGTTTGGGGCTCATGCTGTGGCCCAGGACAGGAATAGTCAATGTCCAGTTCAACTAAAATGGTGGTTCAAAGACTCCTTTTTCCGGCACTTTTTAATCTATGGGTCAGACAGGTTTACTGGTCATACTGCGGTCCAGGACAGGTATAGTCAATGTCCAGTTCAACTAAAATGGTTGTTGAAAGACTCCTTTTTCCGGCGCTTTTTAATCTGTGGGTCATGTAGATTTAAGGGTCATGCTGCGGTCCAGGACAGGAATAGTCAATGTGCAGTTCAACTAAAATGGTGGTTCAAGTAATACTGCCTTCTGTCACTTTTTAATTTGTGGGTCATGAAGGTTTAAGAGTCATGCTGTGGTACAGGACAGGGATAGTGAATATTCTGTCAGTTTTTTCTGTGACTCTTGTTGCCTAATTGTGTTGCCTAAGATGTAGCATGTATCCATTTTACTGTTGTGGATGTTAATTCCAGCTTCTCCTCCCCTGTTTGGGTGTAAGAATGAAGGTGTTGTTCCTTTCCCATAGACTTTAATGGTCATCGGCAATTATCTATTATTGGATATCGGATATCGGCATGATAATTGACGATATCGACTATCGATCCGATGACTATAGTTGACGCAATCGCTCATCACTACTTATGATCAATGGAGATACCAGAGGTCAGACTCCCACTGATCCTAAAGTGATGCCATTTCTAGTGATATGCCATCACTTTGGGAGATAGGAATAACAGGTGAACAGGTCTATACCTATCTCTAACCAACAGACCAACAGCAATCTGCCTGACCCCTATCACATATCATTTGCACACCCATTGATTGATGACCATCAGTATTGTATCCATAGTTATATAGTTTTTAAGGCCGAAAAAAGACAGACGTCCACCCAGTTCAGCCTATTTTGCTGAAGTGTTGATCCAGAGAAAGGCAAAAACCCCCATGAGGAAGAAGTCAATTGTCCTCATTTAAGGGAAAAAATTCCTTCCCGACTCCAATCTGTCAATCAGAATAAATCGCTGGACCAATGACCCTTCTCCAGAATCCTAGTTATTAAAACTTGTTATATTATTACACTTTAGAAATGTATTCAGACCCTTTTTGGACTCTGTTAGTGAATTTACCATGACAAGTTCCTCTGGCAGAGAGTTCCACAGTCTCACTGCTCTTACAGTAAAGAATCCCTTTCTATGTTTATGTAGAAACTTTATTTCCTCAAGACACAGAGGCCCCCTTGTTCCGGATACAGTCCTGGGTATACATAGATCTTGGTAGAGATCTCTATATTGACCTTTAATATATTTAAATATATTTATTATGCCCCCCCCCCCGGACCCATCTTTTCTCAAAACTAAGTAACCCTAATCTTGCCCACCTTTATACCAGTTCAAGCTCATCAATTGCTTTCCTGTGAGCTGGTGTGGTCTAACCAGTGACTTCTATAATGTGAGAATAATGTTCTCATCGTGTGCATCTATGCCCCTTTTAAAACACCCCATAATCCTTAGGTGCCGTTCACACGGCTTATTTCGCCGCAGATTGGCGGCGTACTGCGCGCCAGATTTGCGCTGCAGTATGGCGCCAATCCGTCGCAGTAATTACGGTAATCCACAGTTCTCATAGAGAACAGTGGATTCCATCGCTCCTCCCCGCTCGCCGAATCCGCAGCAGGGGGAGAAAGTCACTTGCAAATTATCCAAGCGCAATACGCGCCATGGATAATGCAAGTCTATGGGGCCGGCGGGCAGCGCCCCGCCCCTTTACTCAAGCCGGAATTGCGAGCGCAATCCGGCTCGCAATTACGGCTTGAATAAGCCGTGTGAACACGGCCTTATTGTCTTGGTAACTGCTGCCTGACACTGGCTGCTACAATTAAGTTTACTGTCCACTAGGATTCCCAAGTCCTTCTCCATGTTACTTTTTCCCAGCATTTTTCCGTTTAACATGTAATTGTTGATTGGATTTTTCCTTCACATGTGCGTGACCTTGCATTTATCTGTGTTGAACCTCATCTGCCATTTCTCTGCCCAGGCCACCTCATCCAGATCACTTTGCAATAAAACATTATCCTCTATTGTGTTGATTACTTTACAGAGCTTAGTGTCATCTGCAAAGATTGATATTCTGCTGTGCAATGCATGTGTAAGATCATTTATGAAAATATTATATAACAGGATAGGACCCAAAACTGAACCTTGTGATACCCCTCTAGTTACAGGGATCCAGTCTGAGTATGCACCATTAATCACCACCCTTTGTTTTCTATCACTGAGCCAGTTACTTACCCACTTGCAAGCATTTTCCTCCAGGCCAAGCTGTTTATCTGAATAGGTGCTGCAGGCACCACAACACACAATCCACCTGACCTGTTAAAATAAACATAACATATATTCTGTGCAACTCAACAGCATACACAGCAGAAACAAATAAACTTCAAGCAGTTCATATGATGGTCCATTTAAGGGAACAGGTAGACTGTTAAAAGATTCAGGTGCAGTCCAAAGAAGATCATAAATTTCAACTACAAAAATACAAGTCCATATGCAGTTATGGCTATTGGTGACACAAAAAAGTTTTAAAAAAAGAGATTGGTGCAAGGCAAATATGGTCTTGCCCATGTAATTGTTGACCAGTAAGTTTAACCTCTATTGTGGAAAAATTATTTAAGGGGCTCTGAAGGGACAGTATACAGGAGTATCTGGCAGAAATGAATACTATAAGTAATAGCCAGCTAGGTTGTCCTTAGGACAGAAGTTGATTTGTTTTTATGAAGAGGTGAGTGAAAATTTGGATAGAGGGGCGGCTGTGGATATAGGATTTCTGAATTTCTCAAAAGCATTTGCCATTATCCCTTATACAGTAAGTGTCTGTTAGGTAACGTACAGTCTATAGGTTTAGATATAATAGTTTATATGGTAGTAAAATATTCCCAATTTCTAAGTGGTGTATCCTAAGGTTCTGATTCTATTTTAGCAGATAACTATGCTGTGAAGTGCAGTCTATGAAAGATGTTCATAAATTGGAAGCAAATTTGGATACACTGAGTATTTGAGCATCTAATTAACCATTAAGGTTTAATGTAAATAAATGTAAAGTTATATAACGGGGTATTAATAGTTAGAACGCATCATATTTCTTAGGGGAAAGAAAAGCTGGGAGAATCACTTGGAGAAGGAGTTGAATGTCCTTGTGGATTATAGACTACAGAACAGCATGCAATGTCAATCAGCTGCTTCTAAGGCCAGCAGGATATTATCATGTATTAAAAGAGGCATGGACTCACGGAACATAATATTACTGGTTAACAAAGAATTGGTGTGGCCTCATCTGTAGTGTTGAGCGATTGCGTTGGCTATCGAGATCGAGCGATAGTCGATAGTCGGCCGCTATCGATAAGGTTTTTCGATAGTGAGCATCGATTATGAGCGATTACCATTAAAGTCTATGGGAGAGCAACAACACCTTGCATATAACACCCAAACAAGCCTGCAGAAGCTGAAATTAACATCCACAACAGTCAAATGGATACGTGCTACATCTTAGGCATCAAACTTATGTTATATAAAGTCACGAAAAAAAAGTCACAGACCATTCACTATCCCTCTGTTTGTACCACAGATGACCCTTAAACCTGCATCACCACAAAATTAAAAAGTGCCAGAAGGCAGTATGATTGGAACCATCATTTTATTGAACTGGACAATGAATATCCCTGACCTGGAACGCAGCATGAGCCCGAACCTGCATGACCCCCAGATTTAAAAGTGAGTTTTCCGCAAAAAGGAGTTTCTTTAACCACCATTTTTGGTTGAACTGGACACCTAACTATATCTGTCCTGTCAGCACAATGACCCATTAAACCATGTCTGAACCCACTGTATTAAAAAAAAAGTTGGCAGAAAAAAGGGGTCTTTCAACCCACCATTTTAGTTGAACTGGACATATTACTGCTCGCTGTCCTGGGCCACAAGTAGGACCATTAACCTGTATGACCACCCAGATTGACAAGTGCCGGAAAAAGGAGTCTTCAACACCATTTTAGTTGAATGGACATTGACTAGAATGTCTGTGCCACAAGAATGTGTACAGGGACGGAGTTAAGTGGGTGCGGTGAGAGACCAGGCTGGGCATCCGTTATCTTATTAACACAGCAAGTTAAAATGCCCTGAGGACGCCAGCAACAAAATACTGTCTTAGCTTGATGCAGAGTGCGGAAGCGGATTGTGTGAGAACTCCTGCATTCCTCAGTACACTGTCAAGACCTGGGTAGCGCTTGCCCCTCCGTATGAGTGCCGGACCATCTGAAGCTTCACTTGGAAATACTGGGGTTAACGCTCCTGTTACACCCGGTGCCTTTCTGCTTTGGCTATTTCTTTTTCTAATTTTCACTCAACGTGCGGGAGGAAATGTCTCTGTACTTTGTTCCTGTCCGTGCTCCATACTCCTATGTCATCTGAATAACTACATCTGGTCAAAGTTTTCATGTACCTCCCTTGTTACAAATTCAGGGGAATTTTTTTACCAGCTATTTTGTACATGGAGTTTTTTAGTAGTCTTTATTCTAGAAAAAACACATTTTTAAAATAGGATGGAATCCCACCATGTCTTTGGTTTCTCTTTTTTTCATTGTATTAAATGGGTTGTCTCAATTACTGGGATTGTACTATGTTAATAGATCTTGCAAAACAAGTCATTTTGCAATATGTGTCCATTATCAGTGTCCTACCTATTCCTGTTTCTGACAGCACCATACCCTTGAGCCAATCATGACAATTGTGATGAACAAATGTTGTTAGAAACAACATTTTTTTTGAATAGGACCTGTAGTTATAGGCTTGCATGTCACAAGCATAATGCCCCCAAAAATTCAAAACATGACCCCATAAGCCACTTTTGATCAATTGTGAAGAACCAATGTATCTATTTAGAAACAACATTTTTTAGAATAGGACTGTTGTATTTCTTGCATTTCAAAGCCACAAATGCCCAATAATCAATGCATGACCCTTGAGCCACTTTGTCAATTGTGAAGAACAAATGTATATGTTCGAAAAACATTATTTTAAAATAGGACCTGTAGTATTGCTGCATTTCAAAGCAGCATGACCCAAAAAAATTATAAAAATTGACTTCTCAGCACACTCGTTAAAATTGGAGGGAGAAATGCCCACTTAGAGCCACATTTTCTGTTCCCAAAGGGACATGATTATTGATGTATTCACAGCTACATGACCCCAAAAAATTATAATATGACTTCTCAGCCCACTGTTAAAAATTGTGAGGGAGAAATGCCACTTAGAAAACCACTTTCTGTTCCATAAGGCACCGATGATTAATTTGCTGTATCTCACAGCTACATGACCCCAAAAAATTATAAAATGACTATCTCAAACTATTTAAAATTGTGAGGGAAATGCCACTTAGATGCCACATTTCTGTCAAAGGACCCATAATTTTAGTTGGTATTCACAGCAACTTGACCTCTAAAACCATTTGACTTTGCGAATAAACTTCTTAAGATTAGTGAAATAAATGGAATTCGGTGTTGCATAGAAACCTTGCTGTCTTTTACTGTCTCCTCACAGCAAAAAGAGAATAAAAGAGGAAAGAGAATAAAAATTGCTGTAAGAAACTGATCATTTTATAAAAAAATTTGTTTTCAAGAGGACCATATTCTGTTTGAAAAGGCAATGTGAGTAGACGGCACAAACTAATCGGTGACTCCTCGGCAATTCGGGGCACACAACATCATCAGAGAATCCATGCCTGTTTCATCTTGATGAAAGTCAAACGATCCATATACATTATCTGTGGAATGGGTTGCGTTCTGTACGTAATGACACCTCCAGCGTGCTGTAGGTCCGCTCATGATATGACGATGGCTGATGGGCAGGAACAACACCTACTATGGAGTGCGAGCCAGCTCGGTGCCATTCTGTCCATTTTGGTTACCCAGAAGTCTTTTTGGGTACGGTACACTTGCATTAACATCGGTGTTGAGAGCAGATAGTCGTGCACCATGATCCTTAAGATGATCTCTGTGGTTGGTGTGTGCCCTGTTTGCATGGAGTTGTGAGGTGGTTATATAAAGATTGCCAGAGAGTCACTCCCATTAGGCATCACCCACCTTGCCTGCTGCTGCCGCTACGCCTACTTAGCACTCTACTGCTGTCACGTCGCGATGTTGTTTCCTACCGTGACATTTGGGGAACGTGAAGCAGGACACAACTGATGTCTCCAGTTGATCAATCTGCAAGGTATCCATTTCTGCATTTTACTTCTCTATTTGGGTGGGTGGAAGGAAAGTGCTGAGTTTTGTTTTGTACGGGGATCCAGGAGGGTGCCACCAGTAACTGTGTTCTTTTGATGGCTTTATGCGAGGGATCATGTGGAGGAAATGGAGCATCAATCCACTCTTGTGAGAGATGGACGCCTTGATTTCCCAAGACTTGGGTCGAGGGGGCACTAGCACATGTATCTTCTCATCTTTTCTCCTCCGCTCAATTTCGCGCCAAACCTATTTCCAATAGCTGGGACGTTGGTAACATCAGTGTTAGGTAATACCTCTCCTCCTCCTCCTCCTCGCTGCCTCCAACACAGCTTCAACACAAGCCTGGACTTGCCTGAGATGATGCACCCTGAGAGCGGATGGCACCTTGCACTAGCTCTGGACCCGACACTGCCTAATGAATGGACCGATGAAATTGTGAAAACTGTCTGGGCCTTGTGGATTTGAGGTGAGGGAAAGGCTCCGTGTCCGCATCTGTGTCCGTTCTCCTCCTCGTCGCTGGCGGGACCTGTTGTTTCAGAGTGTACAACGATCGTTCCAGAACTAAGATCACCACATTGTCATGTGACAAGGGCATTGTCCGCACGACCTTTTGGTGGCTTCTTCAAAACTGGCAAGGATGGTGCAGAGCTCTTTCACTGCCTCCACTCTCGGTGGTTCAACCCCGAGGTCCGTACACGCTGCTTGTCAGGCCATGTGTCACTTCGTTAATGGTTAAAGGCATTGGCTGCTGCCACAATCGCTGGAGCATGTGGGAGGGTGGAATTTCCAGCGTGTTTTTTTCCACGTCAACAATGAGACGGTTGACGGGGAGGCCGAGCTGACGCTGCAACGCGCCAGGCGGGACGAAGCAGGGTTGGCGAACGGCGGAAGTGCGAACTCAGACCTCGAGCCTTCTTCAGCAGGCAGTCCGACCGGGTGCTCTTTAGAAATTTCTGGTGACAAGGTTCATGCATGTGCCAGGCAAGGGTGTGCTCCAGCCTACCGATCTTAAGGGCGGCCAGCTGATTTCGCCCGTTATCGCACACACACCTTGCCCGGACAAGGTTTCTTGTACCCAGCCAGCGCTCGGTCTCGTTGTGCTAGAGCCCTCCCAGCTCCTGACCTGTGTGTGGACGGTCTCCAAGGCAGATTAATTTCAACCGGCCCGGTGTCTCTGGGCACGTGATGCCACCAAAAGGACCTTGGGGGAAAGAGCCTGCACATCCCTGCGGTTTTGAAGAGCGTGCGCCGAGCTGAGAGCCACCGTCACCCCCAGAGACATCCACCCAGCTCACCCAGTGAGCTGTCACAGAGTTAGCGGCCTTGGCCCTGCTTACTAGTCCATGTGTCGGTGGTGAATGGGGGCTTTTCGGAACAGATGCAGACAACGCGCTTGAAATTTTAGATGACACGTGGCTGGCAGGGCAGGGAAAGGCTTTTCTGGCAAAGAAATTTCCCGCTCGGCATTCTGGTATTTGGGGGAAAGGCGAGGGCCATGACTGGCGGAACCCTCTGGGTCCCCCAGGGAAAAAAA
>JAODAL010040456.1:0-36890 GCA_025379985.1 Phyllomedusa bahiana
GGCGGATGCCCATTTCCTCCAACATGATCCTCGCTTTCAGGCCGTCCAAATGTACATCAGTTCCGGGGTGGCCACCCTACTGGTTCCCCGGTACAAAACTAATATCAGCACTTTCCTTCCACCCACCAAATAGAGCTAAAATGCAGGAAATGGAGACCTTGCTGATTGATCAACTGGAGACATCTGTTGCGTCTGCTTCACGTTCCCCAAATGTCACGGTGGAACAACATCAGCGACGTGACAGCAGTAGAGTGCCAAGTAGGCGTAGCGGCAGCAGCAGGCAAGGTGGCAGAAGCCTAATGGGTGACCTCTGGCAATCTTTGTTTACCACCTCACCAACGCATGCAATGCAGGGCACACATCCAACACACAGAGATCAGCTTAAGATCATGGTGCACGACTATCTGCGTCTCAACACCGATGTTTTTGCATGTGTTCCGGACCCAATAGACTTCTGGGTATCCAAAATGGACGAATGGCCCGAGCTGGCTCGTCACGCCATAGAGGTGTTGTCCTGCCCAGCAGCCAGCGTCATATCTGAGCGGACCTTCAGCACAGCTGGAGGAGTCATTACAGACAAACGCATCCGGCTTTCCACAGATAATGTGGATCGTTTGACTTTCATCAAGATGAATCAGGCATGGATCTCTGATGATGTTGTGGCCCCAATTGCCGAGGTCACCGATTAGTTGCCGTTCTACTTCACATTCCTTTTCAAACAGAAATGGTCCTCTTGAAAACTTTTTTTTTAAAATGATCATTTCTTACTGCAATTTTTATTCTCTTTTCCCAACATCATTTTGCTGGTTTTGCTGTGAGGAGACTGTAAAAGACAGCAAGGTTTCATGACAACACCGTATTCCATTTACTCACTTTATCTTAAGAAGTTTTCGCATTGTCAATGGTTTTGAGGTCATGTTGCTGTGAGATACAGCAATAATCATGGTCCGTGGAACAGAAATGTGACTTCTAAGTGGCATTTCTCCCTCAAAATTGTTAATAGTGGCTGAGAAGTCATATTTATAATTTTTTGGGTCATGTTGCTGTGAGATACAGCTATAATTATGGTTTTGGGCATTGCTGAATCAGCATACTACAGGTCCTATCTAAAATTTGTTTCTAACAGACATTTGTTCTCACAATTGAACCAAAGTGGCTCAAGGTCATGCTTTTTAATTTTTGGGTCATTTTGCTGTGAAATGCAGCTAATACTACAGGTCCTATTCTAAAAAAATGTTGTTTCTAACAGACATTTGTTCTTCACAATTGACCAAAGTGGCTCAAGGGTCATGCTCAAGGGTCATGCTTTGAATTTTTGGGGGCATTTTGCTGTGACATGCAGCTATACTACAGGTCCTATTCTAAAAATGTTGTTTCTAACAGACATTTGTTTCTTCACAATTGTCAAGAGTGCTCAAGGGTGATGGTGCTGTCAGAAACAGCTAACCATGAATAGTAGACACTGTTAATGGACACATATTGCAAAATGACATGTTTTGCCAGATCTTTACAAGCTATCAATCCCTGTATTGAGACAACCCATTAAACAATGAAAAAAGAGAACAAAGACATGGTGGATTCCATCCTATTTTAAAAATGTGTGTTTTCTAGAATTAAAGTTACTAAAAAACTAGCAATGTAGTCATAAAATAGCGTGTTAAAAAGTCCTCTGAAGTGTACAGGGAGGTACGGAAAACTTGACCAAGATGTAGGTTATTCAGAGAACATGGGTATGGAGTCACAGACATGAGAAAAAGTACAGAGACCATTTTCCTCCATCACGTTGATAAAATGAGAAAAATAAGCCAAGAATAAAGGGCACCTGTGTGTAACAGGAGCGTTAACCACAACAATTTCCAAGTTAAGCACAATTGGACCACACTCATACGGAGGGGCATAGCGCATACCACAGGTATTTAACTGTGTCAGAGGAAGCGTGGAGTTCTCACAAATACTTCCCGCATCCGACTCTGTCATCTCATCACGACAGTTTTCGTTGCTGCGTCATCAGGGCATTTTTATAACCTGCGTGTTAATAGATGACGGACGCCAGCCTGGCTTTCACCGCAGCCCACTGTAACTCGGCCCTGGGGTCATGCTGTGGCCAGGACAGGTAATAGTCAATGTCCAGTGAAACAAAAATGGTGGTTGAAGACTCCTTTTTCCGGCACTTTAAATGAGGGGTCATGCAGTTTGGGGCTCATGCTGGTGGCCCAGGAGCCGGTATAGTCAATGTCCTGTTCACAAAAATGGTGGTAGAAAGACTCCTTTATTCCGGCACTTTTTAAATGTGGGTCCCATGCACTTTTGGGGCTCAACATGCTGTGGCCCAGGACAGGTATAGTCAATGAATGGGTCCAGTTCAACTAAAAAGGTGGTAAAGACTCCTTTTTCCGGCAACTTTTTAAAGTGGGGGTCATGCAGGTTTGGGGCTCATTGCTTGTGGGTGGCCCAGGACAGGTAAAGACCAATGTCCAGTTCAACAATTCAACAAACAAAAAGGTGGTTTGAAAGACTCCTTTTTCCGGCAACTTTTTAAAAATGTGGGGGTGCATGCAGGTTTGGGGCTCATGCTGTGGCCCAGGGGACGAGGTATAGTCAATGTCCATTGAAACTAAAATGGTGGTTGAAAGACTCCTTTTTTTTTTCCGTCACTTTTTAAAAATGTGGGGTCATGCAGGTGTTTGTGGCTCATGCTGTGGGTGGTGTGGGGACCAAGGACAGGGTATAGTCAATGTCCAGTGAAACAAAAAGTGGTTGAAAGACTCCTTTTTTCGTCACTCCACTTTTTTAAATGTGGGGGTCATGACAGGTTTGGGTCACAATGCTGTGGTGTGGTTGTGGATGCTGTTGGTGTGCCTGTGGTGCGGTGTGTGTGGCTGTGTGGCTGGTGGCTGTGGGTGGTGTGGTGGTGGTGGCTGTGGGTGCTGCAAGGCAGTTGTGTGTGTGGTGGCCTGTGGGGTGTGGGTGTGTGTGGGTGAGTTGAGGTGGCTGTGTTGTGTGTTGGGTGTGGGGGTGTGGCGTGGTGCCTGTGGTGGTGGTGTGGTGGCCGTCAGGAAATGTATAGTCAATGTCCGTGAAAGTAAAAATGGTGGTATAAAGACTCCTTTTTCCGGCACTTTTTAAATGGGGGGTCCATGCAGGTTTGGGCTCATGCTGTGGCCTGGAACAGGTATAGTCAATGTCCATTCAACTAAAATGGAAGGTTAAAGACTCCTTTTTTGCGTGCACTTTTTAAATGTGGGCGGTCATGGCAGTTGGGGCTCATGCTGCGTACCAGACAGGGATAATTAATGTCCAGTTTCTAGTAACATGATGGTTCAAATCAAACTGCCTTCTGGCACTTTTTAATTTGTTGGGTGATGCAAGGTTAAATGTCATGCTGTGGTACAAGACAGGGATAGTAAATGGTCTGTGACTTTTTTTCTGTGACTTTTATAACCTAAGGTGTTGCCTTAATAATGTAGCATGTATCCATTTGACTGTTGTGGATGTTAATTTCAGCTTCCAGCCTTGTTGGGTGTAATAATGAAGGTGTTGTTGCTCTCCCATAGACTTTAATGGTCATAGCGCATAATCGATGCTCACTATCGAAAAACCTTATCGATAGCGGCCGACTATCGACTACGATCGGATCTCGATAGCCAATTGCAATCGCTCAACACTAGTTCCCTTCATACAATGTTGTGTTTTAGTATGAACGCACATGACTGCCGCTGCTCTTAGAATCGCTACACTATAAAATTCCCTGCAGTTAAGAGGTCAAAACTGGCCAAAAAACTGAAGCGGGAATGTAGCCTGATAAAGTCATGCGAGCTACAGCTGGAAAAAAACAAGCTGAGAGCCAGGTGGCAACATAGTGAACAGAGATGGAGGTACGGCGGCAGCACAGCAGCATGAGGTCATCTGTGGCACAAAGATATTCTTCTGGAGGTGGCAAAAACAGGAATAGGTCACAAAGTGGGCACAATGACACAGTGTGGAGGTCACGGCATCAGCCACAGCAGCAGCATGAGGTCAGACAGTGGCACAATGGCAAGAGTGTGTATGTCACAGCACAGCCACAGCGCAGCATGAGGTCATACAGTGGCACAATCACATTCTGGAGTGGCAAAAACAGGTGTAGTCCACATAGTGGAACAAAGACACAGTGTGGAGGTCACGCACAGCCACAGCAGCAGCATGATGTCAGACAGTGGCAACAATGATGACACAGGTGGAGGTACGTGGGCACCAAGCATCATGAGGTCAGGCAGGTGGCACAATGACTCTGAGGTGCGAAAACATAGTAGAGGCAACAGTGGACAATGACACAAGTGTGAGGTCAACGGTGCAGCAGCCACACACAAGCATGAGTCAGACAGAGTGGCACAATGACAGAGTATGGTAGGTCACAGGCAGCAGCCACAGCAAGCAGCATGAGGTTAGACAGTGGCACAATGAACAAGTGTGGAGGTCACGGCAGCAGCCACAGCAGCAGCATGAAGTCAAGTACAGTGGCACAAGACACAGTGTGTGAGGTCAAGGGGCAGCAGTCCACAGCAGCAGCTAAGGTCGACATGGCACAATGAACACAGTGTGGAGGTCACGGCAGCAGCCACAAGCAGCAGCGTGAGGTCAGAGAGTGCAAATGACATTCCCGCTTCCCTGGAGGTGGGCAAAAACAGAGTAGGGGCCCAGAGTGGGACAATGACACAGTTGTGGGGCAAGCAGCAAGCCACAGCAGAGCAGCATTAGGTCAGACAGTGGCAACAATGGACACAGTGTGGAGGTCACGGCAGCAGCCACACAGCGCAAGCATGATGTGTCAGACAGTGGCACAATGACCGACAGTGTGGATTCACGGCAACAGCCACACAAGCAGCAGCATTGAGGTCGACACAGTGCAAGCGCACAATGACACAGTTGTGGAGGTCAACGGGCAGCATCCATAGCAAGCTAGCATGAGGTCAAGACAGTGGCACAATGACACAAGTGTGGAGGTCACGGCAGCAGGCCACAAACAGCACAAGCACAGCAGCGACATGAGGTCAGCAGAAAAGAGTGGCACAATTGAAAATCTGGAGGTGGCAAAACAGGAGTATAGGGCCACAGAGTGGGACAATGAAACATGTGGAGGTCACGGCACAGCCCCCACAGCAGCAGCAGTAAAGCATCATGCAGCATGAGGTCATGCAGGAGAGATGTTAGATGGAGAAGTGGAAGTGCACAATGACAATTCAGGAGAGTGGCAAAAACAGGAGTAGGCCACAGAGTGGCAACAATGACCACATTTTTGGAGGTCAACGGGAGCAGGGCCACAGCCAGCAGCATGAGGTCAGGTTGCAAGAAGTGGTCACAATCACATTCTGGAGTTGGCAAAAACGAGTAGGCCACAGAGTGGGACAATGACACAGTGGGAGGTCACTGCAGCAGCCCCACAACAAGCAGGCATGAGTCAGACAGTGGCACAATTGACATCAGTGTGGAGGTCATGGCAGCAGCCACAAGCAGCAGCATGAGTTCATGCAATGGCAACAATGACATTGCTGTGAGGTGTGCAAAAACAGGAGTAGGCCACAGAGTGGGACAATGAAACAGTGTGGGAGGTCACGGCAGCAAACGCAGAGCAGCCACAAAAAGCACAATCACAAAACACAATACATCAGCAGCAGCATGAGGTCCATGCAGTGGCACAAAATGACATTCTGGAGGGTGGCAAAAACAGGAGTAGGCCACATGAGTGGAACAATGACACACGTGTGGAGGGTCACGCAGCAGCCACAACAGCAGCATGAGGATCATAAAGTTGCACAATACATAGTGGTGGGTAGGTTAGGGGGAGTGGCAGATTACCAGTTTCCTCCCTTCCCTGGTCCCATGAAGGATGGTTTCAGAGTAGAATTTCTCCCCAATACACCTCCTCAAGAGATTCCGACCACCTGCCGCTTTTTTAGTCGCATCAGAATATGTTGGCAGAGGCAGGTAGAATGAGCCCAGACACATTACCTCACCACTTTTGGGTGAGGCGTCATTGGCTGATGAAGTCTGACGCCTAAGGCATTGGTGTGTGTAAATCCTGCTGATCCACGCCTGAATTCATCTTGACAAAGGTCAATCGTTCCACCTTTCCCCTTGACAAATGCGGGATTCTCTCCTTGGGCTAACGATGGAAACTTCCCGCCCACTGACACCCGCTCTGGATTGCACACTACTGGCCGGGTCGCATGGGACAGCTTCTCCACTGCAAACTCGGCAAGTTTGCGGGCCACAACATCCAGTTTGGCTGCCCAGTCAGTCCAAGGCGGATCCTTAACTGGGGGCAGAGTGCTGTCCAAAGTATGGCCAACCACCTGTTGGTTCAGGGACTGCTCCAGGTCCCTGCTGCTGTCGGACTAACCCTCCTCACTATGAGGGTGAAGGAAGGCTGCGTCTGCTCAAATCATTGACTCCAGACTTAGGTTACGTCTGACTGCTGGATGGAGCTGGTACTGTTCCACCCCCCAACCTTCCCGCACAGCACCGCGACACGTAGTACGTGAGCGCCCTGCCGAGTAACCCCCCCCCGGTGCAGACCTGTCGAGGAGGGGACAATGCCACACATAGGCAGCAGCAGCCAACTGATTAACTATTAATTCCCTATAGTATTTGAGTTTGTCCTCCCCTCATCATATAGCTTGGGAAAAAGGCCTCCCATTTTGACCGGTAGCAGGGTTTCCAAATAGGTGAGAGCCAGAAGTTCATTCCACTGCCGGATGCTGACTATGTCGGCTGTCACTAGCCCAGGCAAATAAGCAATTGCTGGTGCGTGCCATCCTCTGCACAAGTGACTCCGAGGGGGGCCTTCCCTGCCTCCATTTCAAGTAATACTGCCACGTGCTTGGGGGGTCATCAGCCCGTCTTCCTCAATCGACTCAACCAAACCTCCTCCAGCCAGCTCCTGCTCCTCTTTGTCACCTGGGTAGAAAATCCACTCAGTCATTTCACCCGGACAATGTTTTGCTGGTCCAATGTCTCTCTCCTCCTCCTCCCCATTTCAGATCCCCACCAAGACTCATGTGCCACGAGATTTAGTCCGCCACGTCTCCAGTCCCCTTCCCATGACTGATTTTTCACATCTGTTCCAGGACAAGAAGCAGTGGAATGAACGTTAATCATTCCCGTAGTACCTGGCGACTGAGCAAATAAAGTCGCCTCCTCGAATGCCTCAACAAACGCGAGGTGTAAACGCATGAGCTGCCACTGACTGACAACAAAGTTACACAGGGGATTACTTCTGTCCAGCTGGATCAACAAAAAAAGTTAAGGGGCCTTTCTCTGTCATACAGTCGTCCAACATTGCAGGCTGGAATTCAACGGGTGGAAAACATCGCATATCAGAGTGTGTTGGGGGAGGCCCGTTCTGCCGCTGCAACGCGAGGAGGGTGTTCCTGGCCCTTTGTACGAATTAAAAAGTGCATGCACAGTTTCCTGGCCATTTTCAGAATGTAATGAAGATCAGTGGAAGAACTTCAGGAACCATTTCACAACCTGATGTGAACACGTGCGCCATGCAGGGCGCATGGACCATCCCTCCTCTGTGCATGCGCGGACACCATGTTCCTCCCATGTCCGTCACCATGGTTCCGATTATCATGTTGGCCTGAGAAAGCCACACATCGATTTCTGCTGCATGACGCGGACAGTATCCTCCCTGTGTGAACTTTGTCGCCGGGAGGCAAGGCCAGGTGTATAACTGCAGTGACACCAGTCTGACGCCCTACACATGTGGTATGATGGCGCAGTACTTGTGAAGGCTGATATGGGTGAGTTGGAGGAGGAGGAGCGACATTGGTGAGGAGCAGCAATTTGACAAACGTGGATCGAGAAAGCGGCGACTCCTGTCCAAAGTTTGTTGGTGTGTCCTGGGTCGAAGCTACATTCAACCCAGACTTGGCCATAAAGAACATGGACAGCCCTGACCGTAGTTACACTCCAGACGTCCGCTGCTGCCGTGCCACCTTGGAACAAACCGATAAGTCTTAAGGACTGGCCCCCTTCTTGTTCTACATATTTCTGAAGGTGCTTGTACTGCCTTTTTTGAAAAGAAATGAGGCTTGGAACTCTCCATCTCAGCTTTTAGTTTCTCTGAATGGTGCAGAATCCACCATTTGAAAGGGAGGGAGCTGCAGTACCAACAACTTGGTACATTAGCACGGTCCAGCTGCTGCACCTAAGGATTGTTGGATGCAATACTGTGTGTCCTCTTTGCAATCGCCTCGCTGAACGACTGCTGGCTCCATGAGTAAGCGAGGAGCAGGAGCATCTGGACCTGGCGATGATGTCAAAGAGAAAACAGCTCCCTTCTGCAGAGGTGGTGGAGCCCTTGACTGCTGCAATGGCATGTGAGCCACTGGGCGTGCTGCTGCAGCTGTTGATGCGGCGCAGGATGGACCGACCACATCTGAGCCACGTTTCTCCCAGGCCACCGGATTGTGACGCTGCATGTTTTGACGCAGGCCGTGGTGCCACGTTAGCTCCTGGGGCCACGCCTTCACTTTCTGCTTTACAGAATCTACATATACACATATTCGGCTCCTCCGTGTCTTAGCAAAGAACTGCCACACCGCCGAGTTATCGGATTTTACCGCCATCGCTCCGCACTGAGTGACTACTGCCGCCGCTAGCCTCGCTGATCCCCTGTTGCCGCAACTTTCTTGGACCTCGAATCGGGTCCTTTGACCCCGTGGCCGCCTTGGCTCCCGAACAATCACACTGCTGCTATCCTGCTGACACACGCCACACGACCCACTTGCCTGTCTGCTGCGCCGCTGCTGACGCATGCTGACGCCCACTTCTCCTACGATGATGAAGCCCTTGCCTCACCCGGCTCCCAAGTGTGGTCGCTACATCATCATCTATTTGTATTTTCATCGACCCAGCCTGTCCCTCATCGACGGTCTTGGTATGCAGAGGCTGACCACTCACAACATGATCCTCCCCATGCCACACTCACATCTATACTTTGCCGCCTACTGCAAGAAGCAGGGGAATAATGGCCCCATTTCTTCGCTGCCAAGTAGCTAGCTGTCTGGCCTCCTCAAATTGTTCATCCTCAGCTAATAGTGGCGCTGAGCCCATGACCACATAGTAGATCTTTGGCTCTGAGGGAACCGGAATCGAACAGAAGGCGGGTTGAGGACAGTTGAGGGCCTCTGACCAGCTCCTGGGCCATGCCCACTAAGGGTTGTGTCTGACGGTTTCCCACCGACTCTTGGCTGGGGTTGTTAGATGATCATCTAGGAGGAAGTGGATTACCTAGTCAACCAATCAAGAACCATTGGTTTGCGTAGTCAGAACACGTCCGAAGATTGACAAGCGCAGTTGGTGGCTCACCGAAGTGACCCCCTGCTTGCGACGTCCCTATGCTGTGCTGCGACCTGGGCCTGGAGTTAGTTTGTGCCTCTGCCACTCGCAGGTAAGAGCTGCCACCTCTCTGTCTGACATACTGTTTTTGTTCAAAAAATACAGACCACTGTTTTGATGAATAAATCTGAATATGATTAAATACACACCCCTGTATTTGACGCCAAATGAACCCACTAAGAAGCTTGGGTAACCCTTGGATATAATTGCGCTCCACAAAAGGGCAGGAAAAATTGAACTGTATGGTCTTTAAAAACTCTGTTATATAACTGAATATAAAAGCACAAACAGGCTTAAATTAACCTTCGGATAGGAATTATGCTACAGAATTCCTTCTGTGGCGGTGAAATACAAAGTTCTTTACATTACAGCTGCCAGAACAACGCTTAATTAACCCCTGGATGTAAATTGCGCAAAAGAATTGAGCAACCACAAACTATAGCTTTGTAGCGTGTTACAATGGCGTTTTTTTACGCTACACAACAAGAGATAAAATTGGTAAGTAACCTTCGCTTTGTGAATTATTCTACAGGAAAAAATTTATGTATTTATGGCGTTGAAAAATGACGGTTTCTTGGGGTCAGCACAGTCAGCAAAACAACGTTTTTAATTAACCCCTGGATGTAAATTGCGCCAAACAATTGGGCCACCACAAACTAGTAGACTTAGTAGTCGTGTTTACAATGGCGTGATTTCTACGCCACACAACAAGAGATACAGTGTAATTAACCGTTGCTTGTGATTTAGGCTACAGGAAAAATGTAATATTTGGCGGTTGAAAATGACGAGTTTCTTGGGGTCAGCACACAGCAAAACAACGTTAGATTAACCCCTGGATGTAAATGCGCAATAGAATTGAGCAGCCAAAAATTAAGTGGTATTTGTTTGTAAAAACGCTGTTTCTTTAAATGAGTACAACAGGAACTGGCTTAGATCCCCCTTGGATATTAAATGTTTATGCAGCTGCAGTGGACGCAACACTGGACTTCAGATCCAATACCCCAAAACAATCAAAATAAACGTTAAGAGAAGCAGTCCTCTATAGACAACTGAGACACCCCACAAAAATCGGCTGTATAGAAAAACAAGCCGCAGCAGCAAACCTTCCCTGTGACACAGTGAGAGGAGTGTGAAAAGGCTCCCGCGTCGCGCCCGGGACCTTATATAGTTGCGGTGGACGTCCACAGAATCCCGCCGGACACGATAGGCTTCATCTCTGCAAAGACATGCAGGTGCTAATGCCCTTCGATCCTCCCAGAGAGCTTTGCCCCCATGCAAAGAAAAATAGCTCCATGTGCGCGCAGCCATTTTATCATCAAAAGCACACTTCGTTCACCCCGAAGTACCCGCAGTTCGACTTCGTTTCAGAACCGAAGTTTACCTGAAATTCTAAACGAATTCCAAACTATCGTTAGAATTGATTCACCCATCTCTAAAAATGATCATGCTTTGGCCACTAACGATTTTTGCGCAATTCATATATTTTTCGCTAAAAATAGGTTTTTTATGGATTTTGCCGTCAGAATCAATTTTTTTTATGGATTTTGGTGCTAAAATCCTTTTCTTAACATATTTTGGCGCCACTAAAGTTATCTTGCTTCTGACGCCAAAAATACGTTTTTTTACAGATTTTGCCGCCAGAATCCCTTTTTTTTACGGATTTTGGTGCTAAAATCCTTTTCTTAACATATTTTAGGCGCTTAAAAAAGTTATCTCGCTTCCGACACAAAAAAATCGCTTTTTTTACGGATTTTGGCCCAAGAATCCTTTTTTAAACGATTTTTTGCCACTAAAATCCTGTTACATGAACATAATTTGGCACAATAAAGTTTATCTCGCTTCTGGCGCTAAAAATACGTTTTTTACGAATTTTGGCTCCAGAATCCGTTTTTTACGAATTTTGCCGCCAGAATCCATTTTTTTTCTTAGGATTTTGGCACTAAAATCTTTTACTGAACATATTTTGGTGCTAATAAAGTTATCTCGCTTCTGGTGCTAAAAATACGGGTTTTTTTATGGATTTTAGTGCCAGAATCCAATTTTGTTTACGGATTTGGCTCAAAAATCCTTTACTGACATATTTTGGCGCTAATAAAGTTAATCTTTTTCTGACGCCAAAAAATACGTTTTTTACGATTTCGACTCCAAAATGCCGTTTTTTTTTTATGATTTTTGGGGCTAAAATCCGTATCTTTACAGATTTTGGCACTAATAATGCGATCTAGCTTTTGACGCAAGAAAATACTTTTTTTTATGGATTTTGGCGCCAGATTATTTTTTTTTTACCGATTTTGGTGCTAAAATCTGTATCTTTACAGATTTTGGCGCTAATAAAGTGATCTTCTGACACTAAATAGGTTTTTTTACGGAATTTGGCGCAATAATGCATTTTTTGGGGATTTTGCCACTAAAATCCTTTTCTTTACAGTTTTTTAAACGCTAATACAGTTATTTTGCTGTATGAAAAGATAATGTGGGTTTTTGGGTTTTTGGTGCAAGAATCGGGTGCAAAATTTAATAAAGCAGTAGCACACAAAGGACAATGTGTCACAATGGTACAGTGATCTAAAGGAAGGGGACTACTTCACATTTAACTCCACCTGTAGGGTGTATCTTACATCCAATGGCTTAATTTGTGCATACATTAAAAAGCAGAGCAAAGACGCTTCAAAAAACGCTTCAAAAAACGCTCCAAAAAAACGAAAAACGCGCCAAAAAACTGCTTTTGACAGGCAGTGGACAGAAAACTCAGTTTCATGAACGTTTTTAGTAATTCGTTTTCAGGTAGTTTTTTGTCCACTGCAGTGTAGACATAGCCCATCTACTGTAAATGTGGCTAGTGATGTTAATGCATGCCCTGTTAACCCAAAACCATTTGAACCCGAACCTGTGGTTCAAGCTGTAGAAGTGACCACGTAAAATTGTAATAATTTTTCCCCTAGCGGTTCTTGCAGGTGAGGCTGAAGAGCAGGCTGTTATACCTGACTTAGAGGTCTCAGGGTTTTTTTTGGATTTTTCAGCCCCAAAACCCTGTTAACAAAAGCCAGAGAAAATGTTAAGGTGAAGCCTTAATATCTAGAGAATGAAAAAGTGTTTCCACTAGTGGCAGTCAACCAAGAACTATTGCATCAGATTAACAAAGTTGAGGGAGCTTGGGGAAAAGCAGTGGACGACCCCTTTTTGGGAGAAGTTCTTGACCTCACCAATGTGTTAAAAAGTACTTGGGAGTGCAAAAACCGGGGAACCCATTCTCCAGAGGTTTTTCTGCCCAGGGGTACATACAGATATAAAACGGTACTGTGAGTCTGCCTGGTTCATCTGACGCCCTTTTATTTGAGCCATGGTTTTCATTTCCTTTAAAGGTCCATTTAAAGGGTTGCAATGGATTTAGTGGGCCTTTTGTAAAGTATGTAGGATGATTTTTTTACTATTGGGGTTTTCGACTATTCTACCTGCTACCATGAGATTGCTTCTTTGCAGTATACTTAATCTAGAAGTATTGCAAAGGACTTTTCATTTTCCCCCCCTCCCTGCATCCAGGGAGATCCTTATGCCAAAGGAAGGTTTTTTATGTCAAGGTCTTTAAACTTTGTGAAATTTATTGAACAATCACTGAAAAATTCAAATTTTGGACACGGGGTTTTGGGAAAAAGAGAAGTCCCTGCAGTCTATCCTACAAACTCTAAATCTAAAATATAACTTTTATTTTAACCTTATAAAAAAAGAAAATTAAAAACCTTTCATTGCAGCTATCGCCACTGTAAATACAATAAAAACAGGGGCGTAGTGCTGTCCCTAAAAAGGGCCTTACAAAGAACCAAATTTTCAGGCAGGGTAGTCCCCCCGAAAGGTGGGCCCCAAGAGATTCTCACCCTTTTAATCCCTTTTAAGTCTTTAGTGAGATTTTTTGACATAAAAAGAAAATATAGGAAAAACAAATAAACTATATTAAATTAGCTTTTCAATATAAAGGAAAATGTCCAGACAAACCACCATCAAATACGCCAAAGGGTCACAAGTCAGTGACATAAAAAAGTACTCATACATCAAAAAATGCATGTACATTTTTATTGATTCCCCAATGATCCTATATTGCGATCAAAAGAAAGATAAATAGCAAGTCTAAGAAAAGAAAATATATATGCCCTTCATTGTTTCCACAAGAGTTTTATTCTCCCGACGGTTTCCCCTTTGTTGCTCTATCGGGGTTCATCAGGGGAGTATTGATATCCCCAGATAAGGAAGGCAGCGGCAATATTGCAGCTGTAGCATGTCAGCAATACGCCGCGCTCTTCCCTTATCTGGGTATATCAATACTCCCTTGATGAACCCTGATATGAGCAACAGGGGGAAACGCGTCAGGAGAATATGAACTCTTGCTGCATATGAAGGTTTTTAAGTTATCTTTATTTTATAAGGTTGAAATAAAAGTTATATTTTAGATTTAGAGTTTGTAGGTTAAGTTATTGAACATCAAGCATCTGTGCACTTCTGTATATCACCCACAAACAGATGGTCTTGTTGAGAGATTCAACAAAACATTAAAGAGGGTGGTTAGTAAGGATGGAAAGGACTGGAACTATCTTCTGCTATAATGATTTCAGTCCATGAAGTTCCACTATCGTCCGCAGGTTTCTCTCCATTTAGTGGTCTACCCGTAGCTGTCCAGGGGTCAGCCCAAAGGGAAAATAGGAGCAAGAGTCCACTCCCTACAGGAGTGTGATCGAACACATCTCCCTAATGTGGGACCAAATTGGTGCAGTCATGCCAATAGTTAGGGAGCATTTACAGCAGGCCCAGAATCCCAGAGCCTGGTATTCAACAGGTCCGCCAAGGTGAGGAGTTTCAACCCGGGTTATCAGGTGCTAGTGCAAAATGACAAGGAAGCTATGAAATAATTGTAAAGGAGGGGGAGATGAATTATAAAGTTTACCAGCCTGGCAAAATGAGGCCAGAATAGCTGTATCATTTTTAATTTAATTAAGCCATGGAAAGACAGAGAGACCCTGAAAGTTGTGAGCACCCAGCATATTGTCACCCCAGAGATGTATGTATCAGAGTCCGTTGTCCAAGTCCGAGGAACAGGAAACCCTTTAGTTCATACAGAGAAATAATGATATATTTCTCGAGTTACCAGGTTGTACTAAGGTCATAAAACATGACATCATCACTGATCCTGGAGTGAGGATCCATTTGAAACCTTACTGAGTTCCAGAAGCATGCAGATGAGCCAGATCTAAAGAGGTCAGGAAATGTTGGACCTTAGGGTGATTGAAGAGTCAAAAAGTTAGTGGTCAAGTTCGATCATGCTACTCCCAAAACCATTTGGCTCATTAAGCTTATGTAATGATTTCCGGAAGATGAATGAAGTTTCAAAACTTGACGTATACCCAATGCCAAGGGTTGATAAGATAATCAAGAGACTCAGTCATGCCAGATATTTCTCTACCTTGGACCTTGTTAAAGGTTACTGGCAGGTTTCCTTTGCAGATAAGGCCAATGAAAAGATGTCCCTTGCTACCCCAGATGGTCTTTTTCACTATGTCTGTCTACCTTTTGGATAGCATTGGGCTGAAGCAATTTTCCAAAGATTGATGGATATCATCCTTAAACCCCATCGTCATTATGCATCTACATATCTGGATGACATAATTATCTTTAGCGAGGACTAGGAGAGCCATTTTCCTAAGGTACAGGCAGTGCTTAATTCACTCAGAGAAGCTGTGCTGACAGTGAACCCCAAAAAGTGTGTATTAGGTCTGGAGGAAATGTGGTACCTGGGTTATGTAATTGATAGGGGTATTATGAAACTTCAGGTCAATACAATTGAAGCTATTCATGAATTTTTTAAGGAATTATGGGTTATTATACAAGGTTCATTCAGAACTTTGCTAGTATAGTGGCACCTCTTACAGATCTGGCACATTAAGTTCGTTAGGGTGACCTGAAACCCAGAGGCAGAAAGGTCGCTCTAAATGGTAAAACTTGCCTTGAGCAAGAGTACAGTTTTGATCTCCCCAAACTTTGCATCTGATGTGGGACTGGGTGCAGTACTTTCCCACGAGGTAGAGGGAAAGGAGCATCCAGTCAAATACTTAAAGGGTTTGTCTCACTACATCGATTCATCTTAGCACATTCCTGTTTTCTCGGTTTCTTTTTGAATTGAGGGAGGGTTAATCCTGGCTTTAACTGGCTACTACTGGCCTGCAGTGACGAGCTGCTGAGGACACCAGGTCTGTAGCTATAGAGACCACACTGCAACTTAATAAGTGAGATATTGACAGGTCCTGAAGCTATAGCAACCTGAGAGCTGAAGCAGCCCCTACAAGAGGGATATCCGGAATAGGTAGAGACACTGAAATGTTACACAAAGTGTGCAAAGTGTCTTGTTTTTGCAAGATCTTTAACATAAAAAGCAGTCCTTGTAGTGAGACAACCCTTTAAGTAGAAAGCTCATGCCCACTGAGAAAAATTATATGTAAATTGTTTGAAGCTGAAATGCTTGCCTCCAATTGGGCCCTCAAGTACTACCTACTGGGTCATCACTCCAGTTAATAAGGACCGCACTCCCACAAAGTTTGTTTTGTCTCAAGCAATAGAGATAAAAGCCATGTCATGTAGTGGTATTTCTAGACATACAAAATCTTAGCTTTTCTGTAGAACTATTAGTGTGTGTTCCCTTTAAGTGTGTTGGTTATCCTGCTGCCCAGCTCAGTCTGGCTTTGAAGCAGCCCTAATGGACTCCACCTTTGTCCAATCCATGGCTTAGGTGGGCTGTTTAAAAACGGTCCTTTCCTCTCCCGCTCGCCTGTGATTCTCCCTGTTTTCCGGCTCTCTTACCTGCTGTTCCATTTGACTTGTATTCTCTAATATTTTTGGAACCATTGGCTTTGTTTATGGTTATCCTTTGCTCCACGATTTGGTACTGCAATCCCTCCTGGCTCTGACCCTGGCTTATCTGACTCCTCTCCTTGTTCGGTGTTCATATTGGCTTCTGTTTGTCCTGTTTGTGCATCCTCTGACAATTGGGTGTTTTTGTACCCACCTGTCGCAGTAACCTGGGTGTTTTGTGGCCAAAACCATTTGGCTTCACATCGGCCTCTGATGAAGATCACCGGTAGCCCTAGACAATATTCCCCAGGGAGTACCTGACTTCAGACAGAAGTTTTAGAGGACTTCTGTACTTGCCCTCCGCTGCACTTGTGTGTCATCCATTTAGCCTGCTGGAGAATTGCTGGGAAGTTGCCTGTTCCTAATGAGGACACAGGACAGGAAAACTTCATGGCAACGCTGAAGCCATCAAGGACATACTGCTTGATGGCTAAAAGTGTCTGACCCCACAGGCTGCGACAGAGGTGGAGGGTATGTGAGATAGTGACAGGCAGAATCATTGAGCGAGTATGTTTCCCATAGAATGCTCTCCTTGTTGGCTTAGCTTTTTAATATTTATAAAAGAAAAATAAAGGTATTGTTTTTTTTTGAATTTTCTTTGGCAATGAAAGGATCATTAGCCAGTCTGGGTGCTGATTAAAGCACCTACAGCCTTTACAAAGGATTCAGTCAGGGGACAAGTGTGGAGTTTGGTGGAACTCTGCTGTTAAGAGAAAGCTACAGTGTGAGGAGCACGCAATACCTGTGTTGATCATAGTTAGTGCTAAACCTCTGTTTAGTTAGAGCTCAGCCAAACATGTTTATTTTTTTTGCCTGAGATTAACCCCTTAGGTCGCAGACCTGAAAAGTAGTTAATGACCAGAACATTTTTTTTTATTTTTTGCCTCCTGCGTTTACAACAGTTGTAAAACTTTTTAATTGTTCAATGACGCAGATTGGATGAGGCCTCGTTATATTCGGAGACAAGTTGTACTTTATGGGGGAATTAGAATTAAGTTCACTTATATGCAAATACATTATACCTCTTGTGTCACTTTGACACAGGCAGTGATTAGCAGGACACCACACAGAGGTGGTCCTGCAGCGAGCCGAAAAGACGTCGCGCCATACCCGAAACGTCCCACACCGCCGCCAAAAGACGGTGCGTGGTCGTTAAGGGGTTAAAGGAGTTTCACAACGCTATCACAAGCAGTTTTACACTTACTCTGTCTCCTCCGACTGTGGGTGATTCTATAGCCGTGACTAGAATATTTGCCTTCTCTGTAATTAGCTGAGCCTTTATACTCGTTAGTTTGCTCTAGAAAGACTGAGCTGTCCGTCCATGGGTGGATTTCACTCCCTGCTCTTTGCTCTCTTGGCTAGTCAGATAACAGAGTTATGGTCAGGTAACCAGATAACCATAGAAACCTGTGTGCACTCTGAGCACATAACATATCTCTTATCTTATGACTAAAGTAATTTCTACTGACCAATGTATTTTGAAAAAGTCTTCAGTTACTTGTCCCTTCACGTTGAAAGATTAACTTTCTAGTGAGAAAACCCCTTTAAGGCTTTATTTCTGTTTTTTAAATAAACCCAGACAGCATTTGTACTGTTGGAGCCTGTGGTGCCTATTTGATTCTCTATCTATCTATCTATCTATCTATCTATCTATCTATCTATCTATCTATCTATCTACGGTATATATATATTAATTAGTAAGAGTTCCGTTCAAATCCAACCACCATATTGAAAGGGGGAGGGGGGGTTGCCACCTTTTTGTAAGAAAAATTATGGCACATCCATATATGTTACTCTGACAACAGGTCTGGTTTGAAACTGACATCCAGTTTTATTCTTCAGACACATGTGGCAAAAGGGCAGTGTACACAAAACTAAAACATAAATTCTAGACTATCTGTCAGCTAACTAAACACAGATATTTCTCACTAGAAATGGCCTGAGGCTACTGCCCAGCAACACAAACAGTCATATTCATACCAGTATCCAGTGGTTAAAGGGGTTATCTGGGCGTTCATAGATTTATAAAACACTATAAACTGCATTTATAATGATAACGATTGATACTTGAAAGCATGCGCTGATCAGACATGCAGATGTCAGATGGCGACGTAACTAACCCGAACAATATGGACAAGTCACTATTCTCCCTCCCCGGAGTTACGATAACGATCTTAATTGATACCTCATAGGATACAACTGCAATTATTCATAGCTCTCTATGAATTACCGTAATTGTGGCACTCATTTCGCCGTGTATAAAGCGCAATGCACGCGCAATTACACTTAAAAATAAGCCGTGTGAATTTTCACTTCCTACTTGTGGGAGTGTCTGTAGATCTTTCCTATAACTCCCAGACTGCAATACAGTTGCAGTAAGGACTTCCCTGCACCTGCCACCTGACCTTTCTATCCAAACCAAGCACACCTCTTACATTGTTATTCCCAGCCAAGTAAGTCTCATAGTTCTCTTTCCCTGCATACTACATTTGATCTAGTTCACTTTCTGAATGTCTGAATCAGGCTGTGTCATGGTACAGTGCACCAATCACATCTTACAACATGGGAATAAAAAACATTCTTTCATCATACTATATTTCATGTTTGCCTACTTACATGGCAAGTCAGAGAGACTACTGTAAATGGCATAGATCTCCTGAACTTTAACTCCTTCATGCAAATGGATATTCCTCTTTGTCCAAAATATGTGAAGGGGTATGGAGTGGGTTCACTTGCATAGCCCACTCCATGCATAGCAAGTTCCAGAAGTTAGACATGTCTAGCAATTGCTGCCAGCTGCCAGGATCGGAAACAGCTCAGATCCTGGAAACCTACACCATAATACGAAAGTTAAATGCTAGTAGTAAACATAACCAAGGTCGTCAAAAAATGTGGGTCACTATCTGTTGTGAATGATCTGTTGACTACCGTTTGGTTGCCATGGCAATCAGAAGTCTAACGAAGGTCTTTATAGCTGTCATGTTTGTACACCTATTCCCCCCCCTGTAGGCAGTGTATAAATAGCGAATTCAGTTCGACGGCCCACCACCTCACCGCCCCGCTCTTTCCTTCGCTACGCATATACTCACCCGGCCCCATCCTGCTTTCTTCAAGATTGGTGTGCTGCTGTGTCTTCTCCTGCTTCTACTTGCACTTTCCCCGCCGGCCACTAGGGGCGCACGCAAGCAGCTCTCCAGGATTTAAAGGGCCAGTGCACTACAGGTATTCTCTTCACACCTATTGCCTTTGGACATGGACTTTATAGGGATGCCTCTTCCTGCCTTCTGCGCCCAGTTGTTGGTGTCCGTTCCCTAGTGGCATCCTTGTGCACGCTCTAGTGAATACCTTTATATTATTGTCTGCGTTCCTGGTCCTGTCTTCGTATGTCGTGCTGACCTTTGTCTGCCACACACTGTTCCTGCCAAGTCTGTTCAGCCTTGCTTCTGGTCTACAATCCGGCCGGCCCTGTGTCTACGCCTCCTGCTTCGTCTGTCACCGCTAGGTCCTGCGTCGGGGGGTAGCGACCTGGGGGATTCCCTGCGCCAAAGTCCATCCCACTTTGCGGCGGGCTCTGGCGAAGACAAGGGGCCACTTAGACTCCGCTCCCCAGTGTAGGTCATGCCAACTCTACGCGGTGACCAGAGGATCCACCTTCCATTCATAGAGTCCCCATAACAGTAGAAATGGGCCATGGATCCCTCCAACTGCCAGACACCGAGAGCCTCATGGCCAGGGCACCCATCAAGAGCAGTTGTCCGTGATGCTTCAGAACCTAGCAGCCCGTCTCCCAGAAGCACCTATTGTCCAGACTCCTGCACAATTCTTTTTGGCACAAAGTACACCAGAAAACTGGCAGAATACCATTCATACATGTCATCCTTAGTGTATGTTATGATTTTGATACTATTTTTACTCCAGTCTTCTCTAGAGTAGGATGACTAAAGGAAAACAAGAGTCCTGGCCTTACTTATGGTATTCACCATGCAGGATAATTAACAGGCTAATATGTTAGAGTGGACTTTTATGAATGCACCGATACCAATTATTTTTTCATAGCCTTTTTTTGGGAAAAGGTTTTGGGGGGATTTTTTATATTTTTTATTTATTTGTTTAACAATAAGTCCCCCTAGGACAGTGATGATGAACCTTTTAGAGACCAAGTGCCCAAACTGCAACTGAAAATCCCCTTATTTATTGCAAAGTGCCGACACAGCAACTTAACCTGAATACCGTGGTTCTGAATGTGTGGAGATATCGACGCAAAGCAGGGAGGTGACAGGGCTGCAACACAGTTAATACGAGGGATGTGATGGTCACTAAGGATGATGTTTGTGGTGAGTCTGTCGCATCCTTCATACTGACAGGGCCGTCATCAGAAATTTTAGGGCCCCCTACAGCTTAAGTGTCTGAGCCTCCCCACCACCCCCATATTCCACCATACAGCTGACACAAATAGTGGAAGTTAACAAGTTATGCATGTAGTTTACATTAGAGACCACAGTGACGTCTTGTCTGATGATATCGTTAACCTTCCCATTTTCTTTCTTCTCCATCCGTCCAGACCAAACATGAAGACTTCTCCCGGCCACCACTCGTCCTTGCAGAATTTACAACACAAACACCTAATTATATATTAACTGTGCCCCCTCCCCTCCTATGTACAAACAAAACTCCCCATCCATAGTACCCCAAGTAATTACCCCCTTGGTGCCCTAATAGTTGGGTAGTTAGGACCTCCTTAAGTAGTTATATAGGGCTCCTAGTAGCCCCCCTCGACCCCTGTGATAGGCCCCCTCTGAGCCCCCCCAAACCCCTGTGATGGGCCCCCTCTGAGCGCCTGTAGTATTGGCTTCCCTCAGATTCCTCAGGTACTACCCCTCTGAGCCCCCCTGAGCGACTGTGACTGCCCCGTATTAGCCCCTGTGAAGGCTCCCCCGAGCCCCTGTGATGGGCCCCCTGAGTCTCCTTGAGCTCCTGTGATGGGCCCCCTTGTAGCGCCTGTGATGGGCCCCCTCTGAGTCCCATCGAGCCTCTGTGACTCAGAGAGGGCCCATCTCAGAGGCTCCAGGGAGACTTAAAGGGGGCCCATCACAGGGGTTTGGGGGGACAGAGGGTGTGCATCACAGGGGCTCAGGGGGGCCTATCACAGGTGCTGGAGAGGGGGGGGGCTCACTGATTTAAATTGTGACAAAATCCGCCTTTGAAACATCAAAGCCAGTGCACAGCCAGTTGGGAGGGTCCGGCACCAGGCACAGTCCCGCAGTACATGTTAAACAAAGAAACAGGCTTAGACCTGTTTCTGGTAAGTAAAGTAGAGTGATGTACTCGCACACCCGTGTTCTCTCCTCCACGGTGTCTGGTCCCTTATTTTATTATAAGGTGTATAGTAAAGGCATATGATTGGGCAGCCTGATGTGCATACCAGCAGAGAGGGCTCAGAGTGCCACCTCTGACACGCGTGCCATTGGTTTGCCACCGCTGCCCTAGAAGAACATGGGATCGATTGCACCATATGCGACAGTACTGTTTGATTGTCATATGTAGGCATTTCATTCTTCCCTTTATTTTACCCTGCCTATGTTACCAAGTATGGAGGCCAATGAGGGACAAAGTGAGAGAAATTTAGGCCTCTAATGCCACTGTTGTTATGGTAGCCTGGTCAGATTCAAACATGGAAGCCAAAAAAGCCAAATCAGGCTGTAAGTGAAAATAATTAAGTTGTAGGATACTATGTGAAGCTTTTGTTGCACAACTGATCGCCAGTAAACTATAGAAATTTGGTGTCATTTGTATCGTACTGACCCACAGAAGGAAGATAATGTAGATTATACTGTACTGTACAGTGAAATCCATAAAAAGGAAACGCAAAAACATGGTTCATTTGCACCCTACAAAATATTTAGTTTTTTTGTTTTCCAGTACATGATATGGTACAATAAATTATACCATAAAAACATACAACTCTTCCTGCAAAAAACAAACCCTAATATAGCTATGTTAAGAAAAAATACATTTCTGATTCCTGGAAAGCATAAAAAAATAAAAAATAAAATACTTGTCACCAAAAATCGCTGCAGCAGGAATGAGTTAATTTTGTGGCATATCATTCCATGTTTTTGCCCGTTTTTAATCTGCATTACCAATAAGGCAGGTTGGATTTTAAATTTGGGTCTTGCCTTTTGTGGCAGTCCACAAAAAAGACAGGACAGCTAAACTGAAAAAAGAAAAAGGCTATCTATTATTGCTGTAATAAAAGCAGGTCAACCAATACTGGAAGAACTTTCAAAGTTTCTTCAATTGCTGTGGGAACAAACATTAACCATTATAAGGAAACAGGTTGTCAGGAGATTTGCCACAGGTAAGGCAGACCTAGAAATACAACTTACTGCACAAGACAAAATAAGACAAACATATTTAAGTTACCAGCCTCAAAACCCAAGGTAAGGACCCCCCCCCCCCCCCCATGCTCGTTCACACGCTTATATGGCGCTGATTTCAGCCGTACTGCGCGCCGGATTTGCGCTGCAAGTCAGCTGAAATCCTTTCTCAGTCAATACGTAATACCATTGGTCTCATAGAGAACTATCGACTTTCCGTCTCCCTTCCCCCATCCCCCACTCGTCGAATACGCTGAGGGTAGAAAGATGCATGCACATTATTATGGCATGTACGCGGCCGTGAATAATGCCATGTCCCTATGGGGCCAGTGAGCTGCCGGCCCCCACGCCCCAGCCCCTGCTGCCAAGGCACCGGCGTAATTGCGGGGCGAAATCCGTCTCCGCAATTACGTCGGCAATAAGCCGTGTGAACATTGCCTAATAACCCCTAGATAAAAAGTCCAACTGAGTGGTGCAATGAGTTCAAGCAGCACACAAATCTCAATATCTACTGTTTAGAGAGGACAGCAAGACAAATATTGACAAGAGCATGGATGGAGATACAATAATTGACTTGAATCCAGAAGCAAGATACCAAGCAATACCTGGACCTAAAAACTATCTTTCCCTTAATTTGTCCTTAAAACCTGTCTTTATCACAACTTCCAAAGAGAACTCAGGAATAGAACACACTGAAAAACTGAGTCAGGGAATCAATAAAGCACCTTGAGATCTAAGAACAAACAGGGCTCTAGATTACTGGGTACATAAGATTAAACCAAAACATAATAAAATGTAACATAAAAGAAACAGAATGCAAGCAGATTACAAGACCTAAGCTATCTGCTTAACAATATACTCTGCAACAGCCACCAAGTGAAATTCAGCTTTATAGAGGGCTAGCAATCAATCATTCCCTCACGTGTGCCACATGGTCCATAGATCAGTCCTAAGAGTTGTTTGAGGCACATACTATCTGATCTAGTAAGCATAAAAAAGGCGAAACAGCAGGAGGATTCCTGCCATCCATAACATGGAGTACATATTTAAGGTTTTTACCGTTTAAACATGATAGCTTTGTTAGAAGCACAGAAGGTCTTGAGACGAGGATTGTAATACCAAATGTATAGGCATTGGATTAGGGGGTACAATAGCAGTATGTTTGCTGGTTTAAATGTTACCAATTTAAAAAAAAAAAATTAAAGACTGACTTAAAAAGGTATTCCAGCATACACTCCTATTGAAAATGTTAGATACAAAGTAAAAATCTTCAATATATAGTAATTTAAAATATTTAGTAGTTTCCCACACTATCACTCACCAATTACTGGCCCAAAATGTGGCGATTATAGCTTGTCACCAAGAAATACGACCTGTAGTTCAGTTTCAGCTTTCTGGTCAGGCATGCTCAGTTCCAGCACTAGGATGGTGAGCTGTGTAGTGCATGATGGAACTGTAGTCCCACATGAGCTGCTGCTAAAGCCAAGCCCACACTTGCTGTGCTGAGAAGCAATAATGTGGTAAAGTATGTCAATTATATATGTTTAGGATACTATTGCTCTTTGTGTAATGATCCTGTAGGTCTCTTGTAAGTTTTTTGATCAAATGCCTTTTTGCCTCTTTACCGACACAAGACTTATGGGTATGTCATGGTGCTAGTAAGGTCCTATATAGCTGGCTTACTCTGTAAGTCTGCTACATAGAAGGCTGGTGACAGCTGCTAATTACAGCTGACACCCACTGGTAATAGCAGTGAATGGAGCCGGCTCTGTTCTCTGCTGTTTAACCCCTTCCCGTCGCCGCCTATTTTTTTTCACGTTCGTTTTTTCTTCCCCACCTTCCCAGAGCCATAACTTTTTTATTTTTCCATCTACATAGACATGTGAGGGCTTTTATTTTGTGGGACAAGATGTGCTTTCTAACGGTGTAATTCATCGTACTATAGAATATGCTGGTAAACCGCAAAAAAATTCTAAGTGGAGCAAAATGCAAAAAAAAAACGTACTTGTGCCTTGTTTGTGGGTGTTTTGCTTTTACGTTGTTCAATCTTTAGTAAAAATTATGTGTTATCTGTACTCTAGAGGTTGATTTGCATCTGGCAATACCAAGCATGTAGGGTTTTTGTTATGTTTGGTACCATAAAAAATTCCAAACATTTTCTAATTTTGAAATTTGCTTGGTGGAAATTTTTTTTGCAACCAATAACTTTTTAGTACTAACACCTACAGACTTGAGTGATGGGACATATTTTGCGGGCTGAAGTGTACTGTGTATTGCTGCCAGTTTGGAATACATGCTACTTTTTTGATCAAATTTATTCCAATTTTTAAGGGACGTGAAAAGACCAAAAAATGCAATTTTGGCATTTGTATTTTTTTTTTCTTCTACGATGTTTAGTGTAGGGGATAATTGATATTGTATTTTAATAGATCGGACTTTTTCGAATGCGGCGATACCAAATATGTGTAACTTTTTTATATATTTTTTTCTTTACTTGCAAAAGGCGAAAGCGTATCAAATCCCCAAAACCTAAAAAAAAACCCAAAAGAAAAACGGCTATTCCCAAACCCCCAAAAATATAATATAAACGTAAAACCTGAGCCCATACTCAGGGTGCATACACAGCACTCAGCGGGTCACCACTATATTATATACAGCCAAAACACCATAGTAAAACCAAATCAATAAGGGTGTCACAACGATGTGGCGGTTATTATGCTAAATTCCTGCTGGGACAGGAATAGTATAAAAACATAAGAACAGATGGCAGCGGCAATGAAAAGCCCTTCAAAAGACATCCAGCTGGCCATGGTCAAATGAACTGGGATGCCCGCAATTACCCCGCATCACCCGCAACGGTATTGGAGGAACGATTGCGTAGCACCGTTTTCTCATGATTAAGCACGCCGCTAGCCATCTTTGACGAGTCATCAAATGTGGGTAAAACAGCATAGGATGGTGCCAACTCCATCCCGCACTGTGATCGCAGGGTGTTAGCTGCAATTAGTAGCTAACACCCGGTGGATATATAGTGGGATCGTGCTGCACTGATACGTCATACTCATACGTCATACTCATATGTCATATGTCGGTAAGAGGTTCACCTTTCAAACGCTGTTGCATCGAAATGAATGAAGAACAGTGCCACAAACTGTTACTCACTGCGATTGGCATCCCAGTGAAGGCTTCTATAGCCACCTTGAAGTCGCTTTACTTCCTTCTGCAGGAAATAATAGAACCGTCATCTTTGAGCACTGTTCTGCTTTGTTTATACAATGCAGAAGGGTGTACTGACAATCATGTAAAAAACAAACAAAAGTTGTAATAAAAAATCCTAAATGTTCAAATCAGCCCCCTTTTGCCAGTTTATCCCATACATTGAACACTTTACAAGAAATCCAAACGCCAAAATTGCGTTTATTTTGGTCCTTTCATGTCCCCTAAACATTGGGATAAAAAGTGATCAAAAGTTGCATGGATTCAAGAATAGTACCAATTAAAAGTACACTTCGGCCCACAAAAAATGCACCATCACTTAGGTCTATAGGTGAAAGCATAAAAAGTTATTGATTGCAGAAAATGGCGCTTCAGCACAAATTTAATAGAGAATGTTCACATTTTTACAGTACTAAAACACAACAAAAATCTTACATATTTGTTATTGCCAAAACCGTATCAACCTGCAGAATACGGATAACACCTCATTTATATCAAAGAGTGAATGTTGTTAAAACAAAACCGACGCAAATTTGGTGCAAGTATTTTTTTTTTCTTTTTTTTGACCCACTTGAAATTTTTTTCTCGGTTTACTAAGTATATTCTATGGCACAGTTAATGACATCATTACAAAGTACATCTTGTCTCGCAAAATAAAAGCCCATAAATGTCTATATGGATGGAAAAATAAAAAGTTATGGCTCTAGGAAGTCGGAGAGGAAAAAACAAAGAACCATATTATTATGAACGGCTGTCAGTAAAGGCTTAATCAACATTCTGCAGCGAAATGCCATTCCATTACTTGTGTGCTTAGTTCATCAACAGGACAGTGAGCCAAAAGTTACCTCCAAACTGTGTAGGACAAGAGTCCCCAACCGCCGGGCCGCGGACCGGCACCGGGCTGTAGCGCATGCTCTGCCAGTTCGCGGCCCCAGGCAGTTGGCATCTTCTCTGAGTGGCGCTCAGTGAGTATGTGTCACGGTCCAGGTTGCAGAAGTGGATCCACTGGACCACCACAAGCGATGGTGTAAGCCACGCCAGGGAGCGGAGTCTAAGTAGAGCCTGCCGCAAAGCGGGATGGACTTGCTGCGGCGGGAGTCTACCAGGTTGCTATCCCTGACGTGACTTGCTTGCGGTGGCAGCCGAGGTATAGCGTGGTACAGAATTGTAAGGCAGGCTCGTAGTCGGGGTCAGGCGATAAGGTCAGGATAGGAGGCAGAGGTTCGTGGTCAGGAGACGCAGGCAAATGGTACGGTACACGGAAGATCAGGTCAAGACTTCAGGAAATGCTTTCTCTACAGGCAAAAGCACTAAAAATCCGTCATGGAGTGGGCGGAAGCGTCCAGGTAATATAAAGGCAGTGCCCGGTAATTAAAGAATTACCAGTGCGCTGGCCCTTTAAATTTCACAGAGCCGGCTCGGGAACGCACGCGTCGGGCAGCAGGAGGATGCTGACAGACCGGAACGCGGCTGGGTGAGTACCGGCGAGCAGGGGAGCGAGTGCGCCCGTCGCCCGACACCCGGGCAGCGGCGGCACTCGCCCCAGAAGCGGGGGCACCGACAGAGCTGCGACGGCGCCCGCAGCCTGAGTTGCGGGCTGCGGCGCCGTTCGCAACAGTATGATCATCAGCGACGCCGGGAGTGTGATGCAGTGGTGTCGTCATACCCCCTACGCCTAGTTGGGTAATTTTCTTTTTTTGACAGCAAGGAGTGGCTAGTCTGATGAATCAAAAGAAAGAAAGTTTTAAATCATTTTACCTTTTTTGGTCCATTTGTGTTAATTATTAGTTACAAAGACTATATACTATTATTATAAAATGCGTAAAGAATAACATTTTAAAATATTTGTTATAAGTATGCAAAATATCTATATTGTTGCATCAGACTACTAATATACAGTTTGGATGTGTGGAGTGATTTTAAATAAATGCATTTTGTAAATCCAAAAAGACTCCGTTCTCTCTAGAGCATGAAATTAATTTTTGTATGCGTTCTACTCACTTTACCATGGGGAGCCCAGGGTAGAACAACATAGAGAGTGGCTTACACTCAGACACTGCGTACCCATGGACAGCCATTCTTTGTAATAGCCGGTATGTATTAATCCATTTTAGGAAATGAGTGGACAGATTTGGCTTTACCGAGCAATAATAGCTGATAGCCAGGGATTAAAGAAGCTAAACTAAGGCACTCAGCTTCCATTCAACTAAGTTGTCTTCATGAGACTACTCATTTACCCATGCTGTATAATTATTTTAATAAAATACTTTTTGTAATTGTAGATGGTCTTAATATACTGTATAACCATCAGATAGCCCCAATGCTCTCAAGGACTTTGCACATGTGGCTAAACGTTTTGGAGGGATGGTAGGGACTACAGGATTGCTCAGGCCTTATTGTTTAAAGGGTTTGTCTCACTACAAGGATTGCTTTTTATGTTAAAGATCTTGCAAAAACAAGTCACTTTGCAATATGTCTATTAACAGTGTCCTACCTATTCCTAGATATCCCCTCTTGTATGGGCTGCATCAGCTCTTCAGGTCGCTATAGCAACAGACCTGTTCGATCTCTGCCAGCACTGGTCACGATAGCTACAGACCTGGTGTCTTCAGCAGTTCAGTTGTAGCCAGTAAACACTCCCCTGAATTCAAAAACGAAACTGAGAAAACAGGACTAAGGTAAGATTAATCAATGTAGTGAGACAACCCCTTTAAGTGATAACTGTCTGCAGAAGTTCTCTAATACATCTACAGATGAATACAGATGAAGAGCACTGCATTATTAAAATAGTAAACTTTGTTCAAATGTATTTAAAGAACTTCTGCAGACAGTTATCATTAAAACAATGAGATCTGAGCATCAGAGAATGGGAAGGAAGCTGCTTACACCTGCCCTCCCCATTTATTACTGTGAAAGTTCTTAATATAGTCGTGCACACTCCCTCTGCTATATTCACAGCCCCCATAAACATAAATGGGAAGGACGGGTGCAAAGGCTCCATTCCTATTTCCTTTTTTTCACTATTTTTCAAATTTTCGCAAAAATGAAGGGGGGATTACAGACACATGCACCTCCCTCCCCGTTCTCTGAGGCGGTCTGCGCATAGGGCTGAGGGGAACACCCCTTGAAATACTTTTGGATGGCTAGTCATAACAGTTATGTTTTATAATCATGTGTTGAAATTTCATATCAAGTGGCGGTATGGCAGATATTTAAGGGATTTTCTCACTGTAAGATAATTTAGTCATAGTAAATGTAACAGCTGGAATAGTGGATCCGCTGTACCACTGCAGACGAGGAAAAGTCGCCCGGGGACGGAGTCAAAGGGCCGCGGGTTTTAACCGAATCGTCAGCTGGTTCGAAAGTGGGGGGACGGGCAGGAAGTCAGGACAGGCATCGGGAAGGTTCGTGGTGGGGAAACGTAAAAAGGGCGGAACACGTAAAACAAAAATGTAATCAAAACCTTTCTCTAAGGCTTAAAATTTGCTGTAATCCCGGGGGAAGTGAGAGGGGAGCTCAGAATATATAGGGTCAATTAGCCAATTACACTCACGTTGGCCTTTTAAATCTCAGAGAGCCGGCACGCGCATCGACCGGCAGAGGAGTGTGGATGAGCAGGAGCGTGGATAGGTGAGTACCTGCTGGTAGAATGAGCACACCCACACCTGACATGCGGGTCACGGCGCCAAAGTCCCAGGGGGGCGGGGGGTGGGGACAAGGCGCCCACGGCCCGACATGCAGACTGCGCTGCTGCCCATAACAGTAAAAAATATATACACCATCAGAACTAGGAACTATTACGGCCTTTGTATACTCAAAAGGGGATACTCTGGTGAAATTAAATTTAAAATTTTGGAAACAAGGACTTTTATTATTTTTTCCCCAGACTTTCCCCTGAAGACTTTATGCAGTGAAAAATTTACATGCAGCACATTTTATTTACCATAGGTATGGACCATCTGCATTTTGCATTTATTATAATCATATTTCTGTTTGCAGACACTAGATGTCACACTAACAATATTTTACCCAACCAGATTTAATTCTGTTTCTCACACAGACCTTTCATGTATCAGCTTTCTGATTAAGTTTTTATCAGCTGTACTGTTTTATTCTAATTCTGTACAGTGATAAGCCTTCTAGAGCACAGTGACATATCTGAGTACTTTGTGCGGGGCTTTAAGGGTGGTTAAACTTTTTCAGGTATAATATATGTCACAGCTTAACTATATTATTATAAGACATCCATAAAATTGGGGGTGGGCAAAAAATTTAACTTGCCCCAGCACTAAATTCATTTAATTACATTTTAATTAACGTGATTTAGGTGCGTTCGCATATATCAAGCAGGGATATCAGTTCTTTCTGCCTTTAAACTCTTGATGATCAGCAGCCGTGTTTCACATCAGATTTAAAAGCTTTATTCCACAACAATGTTAAAACATGATGAGGCTGAACATTTATGTCACTGTGATAAATGTTCTCCAAATGTTGGTAAGAGGTCAATAATTTATTGCAATTAGGACTATGAAAATGCCTGTAGTCAGATGATTTTGGGCGACATGCATGAAATTTGGCATGTGAACGCCACATTTCATGCGCTTAATAATGGCATAGAATGCGCCTGATTTATGAACCCACTTTACAGCAGCTCATAAATCAGGTGCATACTAGCGCTAGGATGAACATTTCTGGAACAGGTAAACCACTTTGAAAGTGGTATACCTGTTCCAGCAGTAATGTGCCTAGAAATGCCGTAGCGAAGCTATAAATATGTAGGTTCGCTATGGTTCTAGTGCGCCCCGCCTCCCATGTATGAACGGGGGCTGCGCCAGATATTGGGCTGAAAAGACGCCAAATATCTGGCGCAGCCCTATTCATATATGTCGCCATTTGTGCTTTTTTGTAGAGGAAAACCATAAATGCAAATAGTGTGAGCTTGCACAGCTCTGGGATCACCGCATGAGTCTTTCAGGCATGAGACAGAGGCAGAAGTCTGGTACAAACGGTTTTCTTGGCTCCGTGGATTATTTCATAACCAGAGCAAAACGGATGGCAAATATGCACAGCAAAAAAATAAACAAAAATACTTGCTCGCCTGAGCACTTACAAACAATGGCGTAGTTCCCTTTACTATCACCTTGTTGGTCCTACACTGGCTTCCCCCAGTGTGAACACCTCCAGCCCCAGAAGGTAGAATGGAGGTACAGCCGACGCCCAGTCAGCCTACCTTTCTGACCTTTTAAAACAGCCAGGAAATCCCGGAGTGAAGCCATGGGGAGTAAGCACCCCCCCTCTCTATGCTTACACCCAATGAAAGGCCAACCCGGGAATGGCTGGTAGCCATACTAACAGATTAAACATAGGTCGACAAATTTTGTACTGTCGACATCTATTTACCAACGGCCTTTCACTCCACCAAGGCTCCCTAACTTGGTTGCATGCGTCCTGGGCTCCCCAGACATATGTCCAAACCTGGCTGGGATATATACTTCCCTTGTAACATCCCAGCTGCGGCCTTACATATTCCCCCCCCCCCCCCTGCTCTGACCTGTGGGGTGGAGCACATTCTGCCATAAAAATTATGCACCCGCGACAGTGCATCCACATTTGCTTGTTGTGACCCGGGGCGATGGGTGTAGAGCCAGGGAAACCCCCGGTCACCCTTGCGTTTTTTTCCCCTTTTTTTTGTGCCATCCACTTTAGAGGTGAATGTTCCTGATTACCTTAAAGGGTCTACCTACAGGTAGTAGCACAGTGCCTCAATAGCCCACTTAATGGCCAGGCATTCTCTCTCACTATGGCGTAGTTTTTTCTCGGCCGCCGACAGTTTTCCGGCTGAGTACACTACAGGTGTTCTTCTCCCTCAACCAGCTATGACAGGACAGCCCCTAATCCCCCCTCAGAGGCGTCTGCCTGGACCAAAAAATCCTTCTGGAAGTAATGCGCAACCAACACTGGTCTCTTGCAGAGTACCTCTTTAAGATTTCTAAAGCTTGTTCAGCCTCAGGGTTCCACTTGACCATAGTGGACTTGGACCCTTTTGTTTACATCCGTAAGAGGGGCTGCTGTGGAGGCAAAGTTGGGCACAAACCTCCTATAGTACACTGCGATACCAAGAAAAGCCCTGACCTGCTTCTTGGAAACCGGTTGGGGCCAATTCCTAATTGCTTCCAGTTTGTCCATCTGGGGCTTGATGACCCCCCCCTCCCAATGTCATAGCCTAGATAGCAAGCCTCCTCGAGCCCTATGGCGCACTTATTAGGGTTGGCGGTTAACCCTGCTGCCCTTATGGCATCTAAGACGGCCTGTACTCTGGGTAGGTCGGATTACCAGTCCGTACTAAATACCACCACGTCATCCAAATATGCCGCCGCATATTTTCTATGAGGCTGCAGGATGATGACCACCATCCTCTGGAAGGTGGCCGGAGCCCCATGTAGGCCAAAGGGAAAGACAACATAATGAAAGTGTCCATCTGGGGTGGAAAAAGCAGTTTTCTCCCTAGCTTCCTTTGTGAGGGGCACCTGCCAATAGCCCTTGGTCAGGTCTAATGTACGAATGTACCTTGCAGGTCCTAGCCACTCGACCAACTCATCAACCCGTAGCATCAGGCTGCAGCCACTTGCTGGTGAGGTGGAAGAGGTCATACATCTGTGACCGAGCTGGCTTTGCTGGATCGAACTCCCAGGCGTGAACCCTCTGGGCCCGCACTGCCAGAGTAACCCCCAGTCAGGCTAGGATCTCCCCTTTCAGCCGCGTGTAGTCCATGGTGTCTTCAGCTCCAGGTCGAAATAGGCCTTTTGTGGCTCGCCAGTAAGAATGGGGGCCAGGACGTCGGCCCACTGGTCCACGGGTAGCTGCTCTCTCTCGGCGATCCTCTCAAAGGTGCCAAGATACGCCTCCACGTCATCATCTGGGGTCATTTTACGTAGAACTTGCAGCACCACTTGATGGGGCATGGAGGGCCCACCTGCTGCCCCCTCTGGTCTTGTAGTCAGGACCTGGAGCTGCTGCTGTAGAGCCAGGTTTACCTGTTGTTGCTCTTTAAGGGCTGCCTGGTGTGTCTCGATCAAGAGGCGGTTGGTCTCTGCTTGAGCCCGCACGGTCTCCTCGTGGGCCTTCTGCTGGCTTGCCGCCATTAGCTGGAGGTTGGTGTTTGCCTGTATTAACTGCTTCACCAGCTCATCCATTTTGGGTGTCTCCGCTGGTTGCACTGTTGCCGCTTTAATCCACGACATATATTGGAACCACTTTTCGCTGCCTGTCTCTTTAAGAGAATTGTCTCTTTAAAATGCCCATAGCATCCTCCACCATATGTGAGCTTGCACAGCTCTGGGATCACCGCATGAGTCTTTCAGGCATGAGACAGAGGCAGAAGTCAGGTATAAACGGTTGCTTGGCTCCGTGGATTTATTTCATAACCAGAACAAAAAGGATGGCAAACATGCAGAGCAAAAACGTAAACAAAATACTTGCTCGTCTGAGCGCTTACTAGCAATGGTGTAGTTCCCTCACTATCACCTTGTTGGTCCTACACTGGCTTCCCCCAGTGTGAACACCTCCAGCCCAGAAGGTAGAATGGAGGTACAGCCGACGCCCAGTCAGCCTACCTGCTGACCTTTTATACAGCCAGGAAATCCCGGAGTGAAGCCATGGGGAGTAAGCACCCACCCTGCTCTATGCTTACACCCAATGAAAGGCCAACCCGGGAATGGCTGGTAGCCATACTAACAGATTAAACATAGGTCGACAGTTTGTACTGTCGACATCTATTTACCAACGGCCTTTCACTCCACCAAGGCTCCCTATCTTGGTGGCATGCGTCCTGGACTCCCCAGACATATGTCCAGAACCTGGCTGGGATATATACTCCCTTGTAGACATCCCAGCTGCGGCCTTACATATCCCCCCCCCCCCTGCTCTGACCTGTGGGGTGGAGCACATTCTGCCATAAAGTTATGCACCCGCGACAGTGCATCCACATTTGCTTGTTGTGACCCGGGGCGATGGCTGTAGAGCCAGGAACCACCGGGTCACCCTTGCGTTTTTCCCTTTGTTTTGTGCCATCCACTTTAGAGGTGAATGGTCCGTGATTACCTTAAAGGGTCTACCTATCAGGTAGTAGCACAGTGCCTCAATAGCCCACTTAATGGCCAGGCATTCTCTCTCTACTATGGCGTAGTTTTTCTCGGCCGCCGACAGTTTCCGGCTGAGGTACACTACAGGGTGTTCTTCTCCCTCAACCAGCTATGACAGGACAGCCCCTAATCCCACCTCAGAGGCGTCTGCCTGGACCAAAAATTCCTTCTGGAAGTTTGGCGCAACGAGCACTGGTCTCTTGCAGAGTACCTCTTTAAGATTTCTAAAAGCTTGTTCAGCCTCAGGGTTCCACTTGACCATAGTGGACTTGGACCCTTTTGTGACATCCGTAAGAGGGGCTGCTGTGGAGGCAAAGTTGGGCACAAACCTCCTATAGTACCCTGTGATACCAAGAAAAGCCCTGACCTGCTTCTTGGAAACCGGTTGGGGCCAATTCCTAATTGCTTCCAGTTTGTCCATCTGGGGCTTGATGACCCCCCCTCCCAATGTCATAGCCTAGATAGCAAGCCTCCTCAAGCCCTATGGCGCACTTCTTAGGGTTGGCGGTTAACCCTGCTGCCCTTATGGCATCTAAGACGGCCTGTACTCTGGGTAGGTCGGATTACCAGTCCGTACTAAATACCACCACGTCATCCAAATATGCCGGCGCATATTTTCTATGAGGCTGCAGGATGATGTCCACCATCCTCTGGAAGGTGGCCGGAGCCCTATGTAGGCCAAAGGGAAAGACAACATAATGAAAGTGTCCATCTAGGGTGGAAAAAGCAGTTTTTCTCCCTAGCTTCCTTTGTGAGGGCACCTGCCAATAGCCCTTGGTCATGGGCTAATGTACGAATGTACCTTGCAGGTCCTAGCCGCTCGACCAACTCATCAACCCGTGGCATCGGGCTGCAGCCACTTGCTGGTGAGGTGGAAGAGGTCATACATCTGTGACCGAGCTGGCTTTGCTGGATCGAACTCCCAGGCGTGAACCCTCTGGGCCCGCATTGCCAGAGTAACCCCTAGTCGGGCTAGGATCTCCCCTTTCAGCCGCGTGTAGTCCATGGTGTCTTCAGCTCTCAGGTCGAAATAGGCCTTTTGTGGCTCGCCAGTAAGAATGGGGGCCAGGACGTCGGCCCACTGGTCCACGGGTAGCTGCTCCTCTCGGCGATCCTCTCAAAGGTGCCAAGATAACGCCTCCACGTCATCATCTGGGGTCATTTTACGTAGAACTTGCAGTACCACTTGATGGGGCGTGGAGGGCCCTCCTGCTGCCCCCTCTGGTCTTGTAGTCAGGACCTGGAGCTGCTGCTGTAGAGCCAGGTTTACCTGTTGTTGCTCTTTAAGGGCTGCCTGGTGTGTCTCGATCAAGAGGCGGTTGGTCTCTGCTTGAGCCCGCACGGTCTCCTCGTGGGCCTTCTGCTGGCTTGCCGCCATTAGCTGGGGGTTGGGGTTTGCCTGTATTAACTGCTTCAACCAGCTCATCCTTTTTGGGTGTCTCCGGGGTTTGCACTGTTGCTGCTTTAATCCACGACATATATTGGAACCACTTTTCGCTGCCTGCCCTCTTTAAGAGAATTGTCTCTTTAAAATGCCCATACATCCTCCAACCATATGTGAGCTTGAAACAGCTCTGGGTTTCACCGCATGAGTCTGTCCGGCAGGAGACAGAGGCAGAAGTCCGGTACAAACGGTGGCTTGGCTCCGTGGATTTAAATTTTATAACCAAGCAAAACGGATGGCAAAATATGCACAGCAAAACATAAACAAAATACTTTCCGCCTGGACTTACTAACAACGGCGTAGTTCCCTCACTATCACCTTGTTGGTCCTACACTGGCTTCCCCCAGTGTGAACACCTCCAGCCCAGAAGGTAGAATGGAGGTACAGCCGAACGCCCAGCCCCCGCCTACCTGCTGACCTTTTATACAGCCAGGAAATCCCGGAGTTTAAAACCATGGGAGTAAGCACCCACCCTGCTCTATGCTTACACCCAATGAAAGGCCAACCCGGGAATGGCTGGTTACCATACTAACAGATTAAACATAGGTCGACGTTTGTACTGTCGACATCTATTTACCAAGGCCTTTTCACTCCACCAAGGCTCCCTATCTTGGGGGCATGCCCTCCTGGACTCCCCAGACATAGTCCCAAAACCCGGCTGGGAAATATACTCCCTTGTAGACACCCAGCTGCGGCCTTACATATCCCCCCCCCCCCTGCCTGACCTGTGGGGTGGAGCACATTCTGCCATAAAGTTATGCACCCGCGACAGTGCATCCACATTTGCTTGTTGTGACCCGGGGCGATGGCAGTAAGCCAGGAACCCCGGGTCACCCTTGCGTTTTTTTCCCTTTGTTTTGTGCATCCACTTTAGAGGGGAATGGTCCGTGATTACCTTAAAGGGGCTACCTATCAGGTAGTAGCACAGTGCCTCAATAGCCCACTTAATGGCCAGGCATTCTCTCTCTACTATGGCGTAGTTTTTCCGGCCGCCGACAGTTTCCGGCTGAGGTACACTACAGGGTGTTCTTCTCCCTCAACCAGCTATGACAGGACAGCCCCAATCCACCCCAGAGGGGTCTGCCTGGACCAAAAATTCCTTCTGGAAGTTTGGCGCAACGAGCACTGGTCTCTTGCAGAGTACCTCTTTAAGATTTCTAAAAGCTTGTTCAGCCCTCAGTTCCACTTGGGCCATATTTGGGCTTGGACCCTTTTGTACATCCGTAAGAGGGGCTGCTGTGGAGGCAAAGTTGGGCACAAACCTCCTATAGTAACACTGCGATACCAAGAAAAGCCTGACCTGCTTCTTGGAAACCGTTGGGGCCAATTCCCAATTGCTTCCAGTTTGTCCCATCTGGGGCTTGATGACCCCCCCTCCAAATGTCATAGCCTAGATAGCAAGCCTCCTCACCCATGGGGGCACTTTTTAGGGGGGTT
>JAODAL010040457.1:0-36889 GCA_025379985.1 Phyllomedusa bahiana
CAGCGGGCCCGGCGGGGGGGAGCCCTGGTTGGTAATGGCTTTTTTTATTTTTTTTTTAAAGCTATAGGGGGGGCTCTCCGGGCTAAAAAAGGGGGGGCCCAAACCTGGCAAAAAAAAAGGGGGGGAAACCCCTGGCAAACAAAGGGGGGCAATACCTTTCACAGAAGGGTTTACATTCTACAGGGGGGGCTCTACCGCTACAGAGGGCCTTTTTTGGCTACAGAGGGGGTTTACCGGGCACAAGGGGGCATCTACCTCCCTGAAAGGGCACTCCCGGGTTAGGGGGGGCTACAACCGGGCATGGGGCACCCCTGGCTTTCTTCCAAAAGCCGTATGCGGGTTTAGCGAGGGGGGTTGGCTTTTGAAGGGGTGGAACCCCAAACAAGGGGGGCTCCCCATGAAAATTTTTTTTCCGCCCCTTGGGTTTCCCCTCTTTTAAATTTCAAAATGGAAAATAGGGGATACCCCCCTGTATTAGTCCCTTGCCGATGGAAGTCTACGTGCCTTAAAGGGGTTGTCTCACTACATTGGTTCATCTCACCTCATCCTGTTTTTTTGGGTTTCCAAATTTCAGGGCGTGTTAAACGGGTTTCTACAACTGCATAAACCCAATCTATAGCTAACAACCATGGGCAGCCTACAGGAAGATCAAAAGGTCTTACTATAGCAACCAGTCGGGCACCTATCAGGAGAATCAAACAGGTCTGTAGCTATAGAAACCCATGCGGCAGCCTACGGGAAGATCAAACAGGTCGAGCTAAGCAACCAGGCGGCAGCCTATCAAAGATAAACAGTCTGTAGCTTAGCACCAGGCGGCACCAAAAGGGGGGGGATTTTGAAATAGGCCTGTTAATCCTTTTAAAAGGATTTTTTAAAAAGTTTTAACAAAAAAATCCCAAACACCCCTTTAATTTTTAGCGAATAGGACAAGGAAACCCCAAAGTTTCTTTTAAATTTAGACCAAAACCCCAAAAATTATTTTATAAAGTCTTTAGAAGACAATAAATAGATTCCCAAACTTTAACTTCTCCCAGGAACTTTTTCTTTCAAATCAACGGTCTGAAAATTTTGGGAAACAATTATGTACCCTCCCTCTTTCCCTAAAATTCCTTGTATTTACTCATCTTCCAGGAACTTAGTGCTGATAATAACAGAAGCTGTCCCAAGACTGTTAGCCTCGGCCTAGGGCCCGGGTTCTGCACATACTAAACTCAGTCAACAACAACTCATCGAAAAGCTAACAGAATTTCAGTAACTCCTACCTATGTCTACAATTGCCTAGGTTACCACCGCTCCTGCTTCAGGCTGCACAATACATTAAAGGGGTTGTTTCACTACATTAATTCATCTCACCTCAGTCCTATTTTCTTGGTTTCACTTTGAATTCCGGGGTGTGTTTACTGGCTTCCACTAGGCTGCAGTAGAAGCCAGGTCTGTAGCTATAGCAACCATTGCTGGCAGCCGATCAGGAGAGATCAAACAGGTCTGTAGCTATAGCAACCGTGCTGCAGCCTATCATAGAGATCAAACAGGTCCTGTAGCATATCAACCATGCTGGCAGCCTATCAGGAGAGATGAACAGGTCTGTACTATAGCAACCAGTGCTGGCATCCTATCATGAGAGATTGAACAGGCCTGTAGCTATAGCAACCAGTGCTGGCTGCCTATAAGAGAGATCATAACAGGTCTGTAGACTATAGCGACATGAGGAGCAGATGCAGCCCTTACAATAGGGATAATCTTAGAATAGGTAAGGACACTGATAATGGGACACATATTACAAAGTGACTTATTTTTGCAAGATCTTTAACATAAAAAGCAGCAATCCTTGTAGTGAGACAACCTCTTTAATGTTGTTAGCAGAATAAGAGACAGGAGGCAAAGTCGTGCAGTTACAGCTCTTTTACTTCTTTTCAGATGTTAGACACAAAAGCAGGCCCTCAAAAATTATCCTTCACAATCCCTATCAGAAGTCTGTAGTAGAAGAGGCAATAAACTAGATTCCAGATCTTTACATTCTCCGCAGGAACTTTCTCTTTCACTCAAACGGTCTGGAAAATTGTGCAGCAATTATGTTCCCTCCCCTCCTTCCCTAAATTTCCTTGGAGTACTTATCCTTCCTGAGACTTAGGGCTAATAATTACAGAAGCTGTCCCTAGACTGTAGCTGGCATAGGTCCAGGGCTGCACATACCTAAACCTCAGTCAACAACAACTCTGGCTAAAGCTAAACGAATATCAGAGTAACTTTCCTACCTATGTCAACAATTTGCCATAGGTTTACCACCCACCGCACCTGCATCATGCTGCACAAAAAATTTAAATTTTGTTTCACCTACATAAATTCATCTCACCTCATCCTATTTACTTGGTTTCACTTTGAATTCCGGGTGTGTTTAACTGGCTTTCCACTAGGCCTGGCAGTAAGAACCAGGTCTGTAGACTATAGCAACCAGTGCTGGCAGCCAAACAGAGAGATCAAACAGGTCTGTAGCTATAGCACCTGAGGACCTGATGCAGCCATACAAGAAGGGGGATAACTAGCATAGGTAAGGAACACGGTAAAAAGGACACATATTGCAAAGATGACTTGGTTTTTTGCAATATCCTTTAACATAAAAAAAAAAAAGCAGCAATCCCTGTAGTGAGACAACCCCTATAAACTCAGGACACATTGAAGAGACCCAATGCATTTTTCAATACACAAAATGTAAACTATATTTCCAAGCAATAACACATTGCATGGAAATGTATAAAATCACAAAAGATGCACTGATTTCCATAGTCATCACAATCACAAGAGGCCTAACAATTTAGTAGTGTACAGTTCTATACACTACACATAGAGGAGCTATATGTTGGCATCAGTGTCGGACTGGGGGGCCTAGTGGTTACCAGGGGGGTTGATGTTGGTGGCCCACCCTACAGCTACTGTACATGAAAATATTACCTGTTAACTTTTAGCCCTCTCGGACATAAATGTCTGCATTTTACCACATAATACAGTGTGGAAAACTGAAGTTTGGCGTACGCTATGAAAATGAGTCAAATCAATTACCTCTCTGTTCTGTCTCCGCAGTGTCTTTTTGTCAGAAATTTGTCTGTCATCAGGTACCTAAAATTTACAGTGAATACAGCACTAAACCAAAAAAAGAGCAAAAAAACCCCCTGACATCCAGGGATTCACAGCAGACATCTGTTATGATGAGTTGTTCTCTTCTATGCTTCATGGACTTTTTCCCCTCAAATTTGCCTTGAAAAAAAAATTTATCAATAAAATCTTAACTTCACTTTTCCCCATTCCCCAAAGTTCCTATCTTTAGTATGGGCACCCCCCATAAATTAAGTAAGTTTTAATGTTGCCCACCATTAAGTAGGTAGGTATATAGACCTCCAGTAGGAAGGTATATAGGCCCATTGTAGGTAGGTATAGTAACCCCATGTAGGTAGATAGGTATATATCCCCTTTAGGTAGATATACAGTCCCCCTTAAATAGGTAGGTATATATGCCCCCTATAGGGAGATAGGCAGGTATATATGTCCCCTGTAGATATCTATACAGCTACTTGTGTGTGATTACTAAGGAGTACAGAGGACAGGAGTAGAATGACAGCACCTGGGGTTAAACACTCGCTCAGCAGTGAGATTATGTGATTACTAAGGCGTACAGAGGATGGGAGTAGAATGACAGCACCTGGGGTTGAACACTTGCTCAGCAGTGAGTGCATGTGATTACTAATGCATACAGAGGAAGGGAGTAGAATAACAGCAAATAGGTTGAACACTTGCTCAGCAGTGAGAGTGTGTGATTACTAAGGAGTACAGAGGACAGGAGTAGAATGACAGCACCTGGGGTTGAACACTCGCTCAGCAGTGAGTGTGTGATTACTAAGGAGTACAGAGGACAGAGGTAGAATGACAGCACCTGGGGCTGAACACTACTCGCTCAGCAGTGAGTGTGTGTGATTATTAAGGAGTACAGAGGACGGGAGTAGAATGACAGCACCTGGGGCTGAACACTCACTCAGCAGTGAGTGTGTGTGATTACTAAGGAGTACAGAGGACAGGTATAAATTGACAGAACCCGGGGTTGAACACTCGCTCAGCAGTGAGTGTGTGTGATTACTAAGGAGTACAGAGGACAGAGGTAGAATGACAGCACCTGGGGCTGAACACTACTCGCTCAGCAGTGAGTGTATGTGATTACTAAGGCGTACAGAGGACAGGAGTAGAATGACAGCACTGGGGTTGAACACTCACTCAGCAGTGAGTGTGTGTGATTACTAAGAAGTACAGAGGACGGGAGTAGAATGACAGCACCTGGGGCTGAACACTCACTCAGCAGTGAGTGTGTGTGATTACTAAGGAGTACAGAGGACAGGAGTAGAATGACAGCACCTGGGGTTGAACACTCGCTCAGCAGTGAGTGTGTGTGATTACTAAGGAGTACAGAGGACAGAGGTAGAATGACAGCACCTGGGGCTGAACACTACTCGCTCAGCAGTGAGTGTGTGTGATTACTAAGGCGTACAGAGGACAGGAGTAGAATGACAGCACCTGGGGTTGAACACTCGCTCAGCAGTGAGTGTGTGATTACTAGGCAGAGAAGAGACTGACAGTAGCTGCCTGAGATAAGAGGTGATGTCTGAGCATGTGCTACCAGGACTGAGGAGCTGTACACTATGGATCACTAAGGTAGCAGCAAAAGCAAAAAAAGGTAGAAAGTTTTTATAATGATGAATGGTAAAAAAAAATTATTATTTAATATGCAAATTTCCTACATCAGTTTTACTTTGTGGTAAAACCCATTAACCCCTTAAGGACACAGCGTTGGCTTGATATGTTGAAATTATTCTGCGCTTGAGATGTGTTTAAAAAGATGTACAAACATTCCTGCATTTTGTAACTGACTCGCACTTCATAAGAATGTCACCTCGGTTATTAAGCACATGCATTTTTGCCATATTTTTTTTAAATGCCTCTAAAGCTAGAAAACCACATGTGACCTCAAAGGGTATTGTGACCACAACAAATGATCTCTGAGCGAGGCTGGAGTAAGTACTCCTATCCTGGGTCCCTGACCACTGATGCTCAGAATTTCCCCAGAGTCCGTTCCTCTGCACTTCCGGAGTCTCGTCCTGACACACAGAGAAAGGAACGCGCCGGACCGCCGCCCCCCCCCCCCCGCCCCAGGGGGAGGCGGGGCATTACCCGGCCCGCGGGGCGCAAAATGATGCGCTGGGCGGGCTCGGCGGCGTGGCGTGGGCGGGGCCGAAGCGGCGAGGGCAGTGGGACCTCCCCTTCCGCCCTGTATGCTCAGTCATGCGGCGCGAGGCAAGCAGAGAGGACGCCCGTGCCCTGCGCTCGTCGGCAACATGGCGGACGCACACGTGGAGCTGCGCGGCAGCTCATCGCTGCAGGGGCGTGATTGGGTGCGGGCTGCGGCCCAGGAGGCATCCGGGGCCGCGGCGCCGGCGCCCGAAAATGACGAGAGCAGCGGGGGCAGAAGGAGGAGGAGGGCCCGACCACCGAAAAGGTTTGAGCCCTGAGAGCACCCCCAGGACTCGCCGTCGCCAGGGGAGCCCCTCTGGGACCCCCCGGGGCCGGACGGGAACGGTCAGGCAGCGGGTCGTGTCCCCGGCCCGGGAGGAATCCAGGTAGGCCGGGAGCCCTGCGGGGGGCAGTGGGCCGGTGGGCCTGCCTGGCTCTAGCTGCTGCTCCCCCTAGTCGTCGCTTGAGGTCGTGGTCGCGGTGCCCCCACCTGGTGATGTGCCGGCCAGGGGGGCAGCCAGGCAGCAGACGGCAGCTCGGAGGTGCCCGCGGTCACCGGGGAGTGCGGTCCGGATGAGCGACGTGGACTGGCGGCGGACGGCTGGCCCTGGCGGTTCTGACAACGAGGAGGCGGGATCGCTGCCACAGGCCTGGCAGTCACCAGCCCATGCCAACGGCCTGCCCCGGGTTTCGGCCTCCCCTTGGGGGTTTAGATGGCTTGGACCCGGGCCGGAGGGCAGCAGCAGAGGACCGAGAGGCTTCAGGAACGACGGGCAAGATTCCAGGATGAGGGCTGGTGGGTTCACAGCCCCCACGCACCCTGGTGGTGTTTGTCCTTGTCATGCTCTTTTCCTTCTATAATTGCGGGTTTACGGATCGGGGGGAGTCAGGGGTGTACAGGGTCGAGCCGGGGGTATGGCAAGTGGGCCCTGCGGGTGTAGGGGGGTGAGCCTGGGGGCCTGGCGGGGCTCTGCGTGAATTGCTGGGGCGTTTTGGAGGATAGGGGAGCGTTGTCGCGGTGGATGCCTGGGTTTCTCCAACCCCGGGACAGGGTTGGGCCACTGCCTCGAGAGGGGCCGGGGGTGAGTGCTGCAGCAGTGGGTCTGGAGCGAGTGTCACGGTTTCAGTGCAGACGGGGGAAGGAACCTCGGGAAAGCGTGCGGATAGATAATCGTGCTCGGGCGAGGTCTATTTTTTGCTTTGGGGGGCCCCTTGGGGGCCCATTTGAAGCAAGAGGTGAGGGATAAGATAGCGAAAGACGAGTACGTGGAGATATTTTCCCTTTTGCCCCTGGAGAAGTTTAATTTTGACAAGGGTAAAAAGGATGAAAGTAAAAAGGAGGAAGAAGAGAAACGTCGGTGGCGCTTGATACCGCAGACGTTCCGAATTGGTTGCAGGCGTTTGTTTATCTTAGAAAGCGTCATTGGGAGAAAGCGCCGGAGAATTGTTCGGCATTATTTTGTTATATGGACTCGATAGGTGAGGCATATAGGGCGTATGGGGGAATGGCTTGGCTCCGTTTCGACGAGCAATTCCGGCAAAGGAAGGGGTCCGTCCTTCTATAAGGTGGGACCACAAAGACATTGGCCTATGGTTTTGCGGGTGATGGCCCCGACCAAGTTCGGGCAGTCCTTTCACGGGGGGGGCCCGGGTTTTCCGGCCAAAGCGGGACGGTGGTTGGACCCGGAGCGAGCGGGCAGTCAGGGGCCCAAAAGGGCGGAGCGGTTGGCCAGTTTAATAGGGGCCCAGTGTAAATTCGGAAAACCGGCTCCCGTTTCAAACACGTTGTTCGTTCTGCGGGGGCTCCCCCATCCAGTTTCGAAGTGCTTCAAGAAAGGAAGGTCAAAGGGGGGGTCAGGTGGCCAAGGGGGTGACCCCGGTGGGGCTTCGCGCGTGGTTCCGTATCTGGACAGATATCCGGATAGGGAGGGGGCGGTTTTATTGGGGGAAGGTTTTGGGAGGGGGTTCTGGATTCCCCTCCGGGCCACATTGTTCCTTTTTTCCCCTTGGGGAAATTGAGGTCTGCTAGGGAGCATCCTGCTGTAGTGGCGGAGAAATCACAAAGGAGGGCTTTTGGGCGGGAGGGCTGGGCCTTTTGCGGAACCCCCTTTTCCCGACCTGGTAGTGTCTCCCCTTGGAGTTGTGCCTAAGAAAGAGCCGAACAAGTTTCGGCTCACCCATCATTGTCGTTCCCGAAGGGGCAATCGGTGAATGAGGGGATCTCCCAAGAGTTGTGTTCGGTTAGTGTATACTTCTTTTGGACGAAGCAATTGCCCTGGTCCGGCGTTTTGGGGAAAGGACATTAATGGCAAAGACTGACTTAGAGTCGGCTTTTCGTCTGCTGCCAGTTCCGAGGATAGTTTGAGGTTGTTGGGATGTTGTTGGGAGGGTCAGTTTTTTGTAGATCGTTTTTCTGCCCATGGGGTGCTCCATTTCGTGTGGCCTATTTTGAGGTGTTTAGCTATTCTTAGAAGGTGGTGCGCGATGTATCAGGCTTGGATTCTATCATTCATTATTTGGACGACTTTCTTTGTGTGGGCCTGGCGGGGTCCCCGATATGTGGCTCTCTGCTGCAGGCGATGCGATGGGTGGCGGATCATTTTGGGGTTCCGTTAGCGGCCGACAAGACGGAAGGGCCAAGTACATGTATGAAATTCTTGGGGATCTGCATCGACTCCGTTAAGATGGAATGCAGGTTGCCGGAGGATAAATTGGGGATTTTGGGGTTCGAGGTTCGGAAGGCATGTCACTTACGCAAGATTCAATTCGGGACTTGCAGCCCTTTTGCTGGGGAAACTGAATTTTGCATGCAGGACATGCCTACGGGGAGGGTTTTGTGTCGGCGTTTGGCGGCTGCCACGTCGGGAATCGAGAAGCTGAATCATTTTGTACGGTTGAATAGGGAGCACAGAGAGGATTTGGAAGTGTGGGCTGAATTTTTAGTGAAGTACAACGGGCGTTCTTTGATTCAAGGGGAAGAGCTGTCGAACCAAGAGATTAAGATTTTCACGGATGAGCAGGCGCACGGGGTTTTTGGTGCAATTTGCGGGGACAGGTGGTGTGCGGCCCCGTGGCCGGCGGATTGGGTTGGGCTGTCAGTCGTGCGGAACTTGGCTTTTCTGGAGTGTTTCCATAGTAGTGGCAGTGGAAATGTGGGGGGAACAGTTTCGGGATCGGAAAGTTTTTCTTCTTTTTCGACAATCTTGGAGTAGTTCAGGCCATCAATAGCCTAACAGCGTCGTCGCCTCCAGTGGTTCGCCTGTTGCGATTGTTGGTTTTGCGCTGCCCGGAATTGAATTCATGGGTAAGGGCAGTACACGTGCCTGGGGTTTTGAATTCGGGGGGCTGATTCTCTCTCTCGTTTGCAGTGGGATTCGTTCCGGAAAATTGGCTCCATCGGCATCTGCAATGGGGAGGAATTGCCCCAGTCATCTTTGGGCCCTGGCCTTTGAGACGCCGATCACCTGATTCGGTCTTCGCTGTCAGGTGGGACCTGGGCCGCTTATGAATCAGCCTGGGTACGGTGGGCGGACTGGGTCAGTGCTTTGGGGGACGTAGCATCGGATGATGGGCAGGATCGGTGCCTTGCTATGTTTTCTGGCGCATTGTCAGAGGGAGGGGTGGTCGGCTGCTAGAGTCTCTAGGTTCGTGGCCGGCTTGGCCTTGGCTTTTAAAATGCGTAGGATGCGGGACGTGACGAAAGGGCTTCGTCGTGGTCGGGCTTTGCGGGGATTACAGGAGGGGCAGACCGGGAGGGACGCCCGGAGACCGGGGTCTTTGCACTCCTTGAGCGGCTAGGTGCGGTGTTGGTGGGGGTTGCCGCGTCCGGTTACGAATTGACTCTGTTCCGTCTCGCGTTTGCGCTGGCTTTTTTCGGGGCTTTAAGGATTGGGGAGCTGGTGTCCCCCAGTCGACCCGAGGGGAGGTCTGCAGGCGGAAGATGTGGATGTCAAATGGGGACATTTGGTCAGTTTTCTGATTCGGCGTTCAAAACGGACCAGTCAAAGGGAGGGGCAGAATGGTAGTTTTGCGAGGGTTTCCTGGGGCTTTTATGTGTCCGGTGGAACGAGTGCTGGCTTTTTTGGCCTTGCGGAGGGTCCAAGGTGGGGCCGCTTCTAGTCCATGAGGATGGGGCCTTTGTCTCCCGTTTTTCAGTTTACAGCAGTGTTCTGGAGATGTATAGAAGCGTTGGGGCTGAATCCGAAGGATTTTGCCCCACACTCTTTTCGGATCGGGGCAGCCACGGAGGCTGCGAGTTGGGTTTGAGCCCCGAGGTCGTGCGCAGGATTGGGCGATGGGAATCAGATAGTTACAGGCTCTATGTGCGGCCAAATTGATCTCTTAGCAACTGGCGGGGGGGGGGGACATTAATGGGGGGTTTGGGGGGCGCCTTTTTCTTATGTGTTCTCCCCTTTTGTCTATTCTAGCTCGTCCCCCTCTCCTCGTTTGGATCCTAGGGCATTTTGTACGTCCTTGGGGAGCCGAGCGTGCGGAACTTCGGCCGAAAAGGGCGCCAGCTGGGGATACCTAGGAGTGGTGGCTCGGGTTCGTTGGCTCGGGAGGCGACGCATGCGGTGGATGGGTGTAGTTACCGAAGTCATGGTTTTGCGGCTTTAGAGAGACATCGGACATTCTGGTTTTGGGATGTGGGGGGGAATGATTTAGGCTTGGTGACCTCCAGAGAGCTAACGCGGAACATTAAGTTCGACCTTTTGCGGTTGTGGTCAGAGTTTCCTAATATGATCATTGTTTGGTCGGACATTGTGTTCCGGCATCATTGGAGGGGGGCTCGCTCAGTGGATAGTTTGAATTTGGGCACGGTGAAGGTGAACCGGTCGGTGGCAGGCTTTGTGGCCCAGAACGGCGGAGTGTTCGTTCGGCATTTGGAACTAGAGTCAGGAGAAGGGAATTTTTGGAGGTCCGACGGCGTTCATTTGACGGCAGTAGGGCTAGATCTGTGGGCTCTGGGGATACAAAGAAGGTATCGAAAGGCCAATTGGCTTGGTGGGGGCCTCGCATGCATGAGGTGTCCCTGGCATGCTCGTGGTGGGCGGCAGGGGTTCTTGGAGTTGGAGGAGGAGTTTGGGTGAGGGGAAATCATTAGGGATATGGGCTTCCTCAGTTTTTGGTCTACATTGACCCGGCCTGGCGAAGGTGGGGCTTTTTCAGGCTGGTATCCCCGGAGAGCGAATTGGGCGAGCCATAAAGTATGGCTTTTTGGACCTCCAGTCAGTGGGGAAAGCGGCTGGGGGTAAGATCTTTTTTGTCCCTTCGGGGATTTTGGTCGCCAGGTTTTTTAGCTCCAAGGACTCTGCCCCAGTGGGAGATAGGCAGTTTTTGCCTGGTTGATATTGGTTGAGTATTTTTTTAGTTATGTATGTGTATTTTTTGGATGGTTATTTTATAATATTTATATATATTTATATGCAAATTATGTTTATGTTGTATTTTGTTAATAAATCGGCTGCTGTGGCCATTTCATTCCAATCGGTGGTCTGTGTATTTAATTTGGGAATGTGGGTCACGGGCAGCGAGAAAGTGGTAAGTGGGGGGATGGGGTTGGGGGAGTGGTTGGTGGTGGCGCAGAGCAAGCCTCAGTGTTGCTCAGGGTCAAGGAACGCGCCGGACCGCCGCCCCCCCCCCCGGCCCCTAGGGAGGCGCGGCATGGCCCGGCACGCTGGGCGCATATTGATGCGCTGGGCGGGCTCGGAGGCGTGGCGTGGGCGGGGCAGAAGCGGCGAGGTCAGTGAGACCTCCCCTTCCGCCCTGTATGCTCAGTCACGCGGCGCGAGGCAAGCAGTCCCGCCCACCCACCCAAAAAAATTGTTATGGGGTTGATGGAGGCTAAGGGGTTTGGAGCAGGTGTCAAGGTGGCCTAGGGCGGCAGGGGGTATTGGAGTTTGAGGAGGAGTTTGGGTGAGGAAGTTCCCTTAGGGATATTGCTTCCTCAGTTTTTGGTCTACATTGACCCGGCCTGGCGAAGGTGGGGCTCTTTCAGGCTGGTATCCCTGGAGAGCGAATTGGGCGAGCCATAAAGTATGGCTTTTTGGACCTCCGAGTCAGTGGAATGCGGCTGGGGGTAAGATCTTTTTGTCCCTTCGGGGATTTTGGTCGCCAGGTCGTTTTTAGCTCCAAGGACCTCTGCCCCAGTGGGAGATAGGCACGTTGTTGCCTGGTTGATATTGGTTGAGTATTGTTATAGTTATGTATGTGTATTTTTGGATGGTTTTTTTTTTATATTTATATATATTTATATGCAAATTATGTTTATGTTGTTTTTGTTAATAAATCGGCTGCTGTGGCCATTTCATTCCAATCGGTGGTCTGTGTATTTAATTTGGGATTGTGGGTCACGGGCAGCGAGAAAGTGGTACGTGGGGGGATGGGGTTGGGGGAGTGGTTGGTGGTGGCGCAGAGCAAGCCTCAGTGTTGCTCAGGGTCATGCTCTCTTCCCGCTCTCCACTGCAGTGAGTGAATGGAGAGCGAACGTCTCCTTTGTGTCAGAACAAGACACCAGAAGTGCAGAGGAGCGGGTCCTGGGACAATCCTCAGCAGCAGTAGCGGGGACCCAGGAGTGGAGTGAAATTTTACCTCCACTTTGCTTTAATTTCTGTAAAACCCCCCAAAAGGGTTAACAAATGTAATAAATGCTGTTTTGAATAGTTTAAAGGGTGCAGTGTCTTATATGGGTTCATTTATGGGGGTATCTAACATACAGGCCAAAAAAGCTCTTCAGAACCAGAGCCGTCTTAACAGAATCATGGGCCCCTGGTCATAGCACTGCAGTGGGCCCTGCCCAAATGTATGACAACACACTTGGTCATGCCTCAAGCCCAACCAAGCACACTCATATTATCAGGCCACTTATGTCTGGACACTGGCAGCCTGCAGCACACAGGACTAATTGGCAGAGCAGGGAGCCTTTGCATCCCTTCTCCATCATGTTTTTTTTTAACATTTTGCACATCCTAAAAACACGCAAACAGTTAAATAAGCAAAGCTAACAATGGGATCCTGGGTATGCTTCTTGTATTCTTGGGACAAGCATACCCCACCTGGGGCCCCTAAACTTGTGGGGCCCCCGGGCAACTGCCTAGTGTGCCCAATGGAAAAGATGGCCCTGCTCAGAACTGAATCACTGGAGTAAACGTATAAAATTTAACCTTTAATAATGTCGTTAAAAAATTAACAAAGATACAAGAAGAAAAGGGAAGGGGAGGCAAAGCACATCTACTACTAAAATATAGGGATAGATATAGGCCAAAAAGATAGAGCTGACCCTAAAAAATTCCCAAAAACAAATAAATGCCTAATGGTGAAAAGAATGCAAAGGGAAAAATGTTCCGATAAGGGGGCCGGGCCCCCGCCCCGGGGAAACCTTAATAAAATACCCTAATAAACCCCAAAAAAGGACCGTTTAAAAAAAGTGGGTACTTAAAAAAACAAAAGACCCGAAGCGTTTCTTTCTCAAAGGGTTTTTTTTGGAAAAAGTTCCCTCTGGGGTCCGAAAACGTTTTTTGTAGGGGGTTTCCCCCTGATAATCAAGTACAATATCTTAATTTTCATAGACAAGCCTCCCCAGATGTAGGGCCCCAAAAATAAATTTTTTTTTTAAAAAAATAAAAGGTAGATGATTTTTCCCGATACATCCCAAAACCCCAGCTTTGGGACTCTAGGGGAAAGCCAGAATCATAGTCTTCGAAATTGGGGTTTTGGGACATTTTTTGGGGAAGTAAATTTTTTATAGCATTAATATCCACCCCTTTCCTTGCTTAATCCAAATCCTAAAGGGCAATCCTGTTTTAAAAATTTTAAAAAATGGCAAAGCTTGCTACTTTTCATATATCTAAAGGGGGAAGTAAAGGGTTTTTTTGTCCCCCAATTATAAACCAACAATCTGCAAAAGAATGTACTAACAGGAAAAAAATTTTCAGCTCACTCTCACCCGATTCGGGGAAAAGCCCAAGTGCTTTGCTTAAATGAGTCTTAAGGGTTTTGGGAAACTAGTACTCACTTGGGTTATAGTGGGACAAGTTTCTGTCTTCCACTGACATTTTCTCACATGTCGAATTCCGGGTCTCTTTCCCGATTTGGCCGGGAAGCCGCAATTTTTTTACTGAATCTAGCCCTCCGGGCTCCAAAAAAACGCCCCCAGTTTTGACGGGGATGAAGGGGAAAGTAAAAATTTACAGGTAGTGATAATTTATTTTCAATCCACTTTTGGGAAAATCCCCCTGCTCTGTAAATTAAGGGGGGCCTTTCGCTTCAGTTTTCAAATTTTTTGGGTTTTTTAAAAGAAAAAAGGGATTTTTAAAGGGGTTTTAAAAAAGGGTAAATACCTCGTTTGATATGAAACCGTGGAAAAACAAAAAAAATGGCCCTATACTTTAATTAATAGCAAAATGTATAAAAACAAAGATATATTAATATAGATGTATTTGCCCGGGAAAAAAAAGGGAAGTTGAAAAAGACTTAACATAAAAGATTCTGTACAAAAGGGGGCACAAAGGAAAAGGGAAAGGGGGAAAGGAGGGGGGGAAAGGAGGGGGGATCGGGGGGAGGGGCAGGGAAATTTTTGGGGGCCCAAAACAAGCACAAAAATTTTGGGTTTTGGGGAAAAAAGGATATCTTTATTCCAAAAAGGAGGGGGGTTTCCCCTTACACATAATTTTGGTAACTACGAAAAAGGATTTTTAATTTAGATAAATATGCTGATAAATTCTCAAAATGGCAAATTTTAATTTAAAATTTAAAACAGGGTAAAAGTAAGCTTTTTCATTCCCAAAACCCAAAAGGGTATAAATGTTAAATTTAAAAACTATGAATCCAATTTTGGGGTTTTGGCTTGAAGAACCTTTTTCCCTTTGTTGTTTACCACCACCTTTTGGGGGGTTGATTTTAATTCCCAATCTAATTTCCTAAAAAATTTAGATCCTTTCATTTACCCCATGGACCTCATTAATATGTTTTTTCCAAGGTGAAACTCTTTTTCACCCCGGGTGCTCCAGGGGTTTTTTGTTTCCATGGGCCTGTTTTGTTTTTTCCCCCCCCATATTCCAAAAGGCAGAACAATTTTGGCCTTTGGGAGATCAAAATTTGAGGATCTACAATTTAAAAAAGTCCCTAATCTCAAAAAATTGCTTGGGTTTAAAAGACTAAAAAAAAATTTTAGTAGGTTTAATCATTTTAAAAAGGCTTTACAAATGGCCACATTTAAAAACAACCCTTGGGTTGTCTTTTTAAGCCATGATTTTCCCCATTTTTTTCAGGGCCCTTTAGTGCTGGGTGCTTAATCTCCAGGGGTTTTTCCCCTTCTAAATGTTTTTCTGGGCATTCGGCCCGGTTTAAAAAATCAAAACAAGGATCCATTCCTTTTTTCAGGGGCATTTCCCAAATGTTTTTTGCCAAGGGGGTGCCCGATTATGGAATTTTACCCGGGCAAATTTTTACCCAAATTTGTCAATCTGAGGGTTGTTTTGGACTCCCTTTTCTTTGGAAACCCGAAGTTGAGAACGATCCTGTGATAGTGCTTTTTTATATGCTTTTGGTTTGTTTTTTTGGGTAACCCCTTTCCCTTTTTAAACTTTTTTCAAAATCACGGGCCTTTTTATTATATTTACAAAACATTGGGGCAAAAATTTTTCCTAAGTCTTAAAAAAACTGGCCTTTTGGGATCCCTCTTTTTAGGGGGTAGGGGGATGACAAATTCTCCACTTTTGGAGACTGGGTTTGTCTTGGGGGTTTCCGATATACGGTCGTTGACAGTCACCAGTATTTTTCTGTCTTATTTTCCCCATTAAGAAGGGAGTACTTTTTTCACTCCATTCTGAGGAATTTTAGGGGGGCCCAAATTAAAAAGGGGGGGGGGGGAAAGGGGGGGGGGGGGGGTCCCAAAAAATTGGGGGGGAATGGGGGGGGGGGTTTGGGGGGGGGTGGGGGGGGGGGGAAAAAAAATCTTTTTTAATTTTTTTGGGGGGGGGGGGGGAGGAGGGGAAATTTTATTTGATGGTAAATTGGGGGTTTGGGGGGAAAAAAGAAATGGGTTTTGGGGGGTTCCCCCCCAAGAGGGGAAAAAAAATTCGGGGAAAAAAGTTTGGCCCGAAAAGGGAAATTACCCAAATTTTGGGCCGGGTTTTTGGGGTTGGTTGGGGGACAAAAAAACCATTGAACAGGGAAAAAAGTTTTTTGGGGAAAAATTAATTTTTGCTTTTTTAAAAAAAAGTAAAATTTTGTGTGGATTTGGGGAAAAATTTTATAGGGGGAAAATTTTTTTAAGTAAAAACCCCCCTTTTCATGGGGTTGGGTTTAGTTGAGAGCCTTAATTAATTTTTGCCAAAATGGGGTTTTTTTTTCATCTACTGAGACACCCCAATTTTTTGGGAAAACAGCCATAGTGTCCCCCAATTTAATGAGGGAGTGTAAATGACAAATTTTTCCCCAAAGAAATTTTTCCAAGTAGATGCCCAAAATTTTGTTTTCAAGGGAATTAATACCCGAGATTTTTGGCCGGGCCTTTAAGAGGGGACCCCGGGCCCTTGTTGGGCCCTTTGGGAAAAAGGGATAAAACGTAGCTATTTGTGGGGATTTTACTGCCAAAAAAAACTTAAAAATTTATTTTCATCAATGAGCCCCCTCCTGTTTGCATTCGGTCAAGATCTCAAAAAAGTTCCTTTTTGTAGTCCGGGGTTGGAAACCTTAGAAAGGCTCCCTAGCTTGAGTGATCACTTAGAATGGTTTTGGGCCATTTCAATATAGTTTAGGGTCGATTAAGGAGGCAATATTGGCCCCCCCTTTTCCGAGGGTTTTATTATTGTGTTCATATCTCTTTTCCCCAAAACCTCAAAAACCCGTGTTTTCCGGAATTAAATTTTGGTTTTTTCTCCGATCCCGTTTTAATTTCCAACCCAAAAAATTTTAAAAAATAATTTTTTTTCAAACAAATCAATGATGAAAGCGGGCCCCAATGGGTTACTGTATGTTTTTTAAGCTTTCATTGTGTAAAGGGGACCTTTTTCCCCAAACTCCCGGGGTAAATCTCCTTTTTTTAATTCGTTAGATCCTTTTGGCAGTTAAGTTCTTTGTTGTGAACCCAAATTTTAAAAAACTTTCCCTTTTTCCCTTTATTTCCCATGGAATTTATCCATTTTAATTTTCTTACAAATAAAATTTTAAAATCTTTTTGTCCATAAAAAAAGGTTTTAAAAAAGTTGGGTTTGGGAAAAAATTTACAAACCCTTTTGGAGTTTGGGATTTTTTTATCATCACAAAACCCTTTTTCGCAAAATTTTTTGATAGACCAAAAAAAGGTCCCTACCACATTTAAGGTCTCTCCCTCAATTGGTAGGGGAAACCCCAGTCTCTCTCTCTCTAAAAAACTGGCACCCCTTAAACTAGTTTGTTCCCGGGTTTTTCCTCTCTTTTACCTTTTCCTCTAATGTTCGAACCTCTTTCACTTCCTCTAAATGAATTTTTGAATTTAGCACCCCGTATCCGTATCCCCAGGAATGTTTTCTGTTTTTTCCCCTGTGGGTCTGTCGTGTTTTTTGTATAAAATTTTATTCCCTGTTTTTTCCCGAAAATCCTGTGATTCGTACAAATTGTAGGTTGGTTTTCCTCTCCTTAAGGGTTAATTTTTTAAATCTTTCTATTTTATTTTTAAGTTGGGGCCCTTTTTTAATTGGAAACTCTGGATTTCCCAAAATTTTAAAATTTTTATACTGTCTCAATCTGGGTTTTTTTAGTTTCGTATTAATAACTGCAAAATTCCTTTTTTTTTCGTCTAATGGGCTTTCATAAAAATTTAAGCGAAACTTTTCAAGGGCTATAGAAATTTTCCCCTTTTTTTTTTGAAAATCCTTTCAGAAAATGGGTGGGCCCTAAAAAATCTTTCCAAAATACCAAATTTTTAAAAACCCCTTTAAAAAAATTTGCCTTTTTAAAATAACCATTAAAAAAGTTATTTCAGTAAGAATAAAAGCATACCATATTTGTCAACAATCCCCAATACTCACACCCCCTCCGTAGCAACGGGTAAAAGAAAAACCCAATTGGGGGGAGTTCCCAAAAAAACAATTTAAATTTTCCCGTATGGTTTAGAAAAATAAAAAAAAAAATACCCACTATAAATACCCATTAAACCCCTGCCCTAAATCCGCCCAAAAGCAGAGGGACCCGCTTGGAAAAGGGGGGGCCCCCCGGTTAAAACCCAAAACAAACCCCTCACTTAAACCTTGAGCCCCTTTAAAAGGGGGTGAAAAGGGGCTAAAAATTTTCAAAAACCAAGACCTAGACGCGTTTCACAAAGGAGAAATGCTCTCCTATTCTTCAGTAGGTCACAATAGCCAGTTCAGGCTTAGAAATAAACTGAACATATGGTGTGTCTCGGACATGGTGTTGTCCATACTATCAGTATGCCCATTAGATCCAGGTCAGCTTAAACCTAATATAGCCCAAGTGATAAAATGAATGACCAGTCAGGAGCCAACCCAGACCAATCCTAGGCAGCTATTCAAATAATACCAAAAGGGTGCCATCCCCACTAACCACATAACTTACTTACCAGTCGCTGTCATAACCGCCACCACGATTCGGCGTTCACATCGTTGCACTGCGCATGAACACTTCCTTCGCGCATGCGCCATACGGGCGCCGCCGAACAGAGTGAGTGCGCAGGCGCTTCAAACGTTGCTACTGTGTCAAAGGGTGTGTGCCCTAGGGTTAAGTGAGGGGTTTGTTTAGGGTTTACCTGCGGGGTCGCCCTCTTCAGAGCGGGTGCTCCGCTAAGGGCGAGATTTAGGTGCAGAGATTTAGGGATAGTATAGTGGTATTTTTCTTTCCTATATTCCTAAACCATACAGTGAATGTACCCGATTATTGGACTCGCCCAATTGATTCTATACACGTTGCTACTGAGAGGTGGTGAGTATATTAGGAGTGTTGACTGTATGGTATGCTCTATTCTTACTGAATAACATTTTAATGGTCACATTAATGGCTATGTTTTAAAGGGATTTTTTTTGGGTGGTTGGGTATATATATATATATTGTATGCCCTCCTATTCGATTAACTAGTTTGTTGTGTAGTTGTCCTAATAAATCTTTGTTACAAATTTTCTTGAAAATGTGAAAAATTGTTACGAAATTTCTAAGGCCCCTACTGTTGTAAAAAAACTAAAAAGAGATTTAAAAATCATGCCAACATACGGTAGACAAATGGTAGATGCTAGATATAAACTATTTTGGGTGGGATAACTGTCTTAGATGGAGAAATTAGATGGACTCTTGGGGTCAGTACAGAGGAGGGTGCTGGTTGGCTAGAGAGATATGGCATTTTTTTTTTAGGCAATGCTCCATCAGTTTTGGTGGATCCAAGCTGCAGTTGGGCCCTTTAGTCCTCTTGTATATGTTCATGTAAATATATGTATATCTTAGTCTGTATATTATACGTCTATGTATATTTATGTGTGTGACATAACCTTATCGACGATGCTCCCCACACAACAAGGCCTTCACATGACGTTATAGCATCTTATACTGATTTCCTGACTATCTCTGTGGGAACCAGGCGCAGCGGGAAAAGAGAAATGTCCAAACCACCGGGGTGATACTGATGTAGCGGTATGTGGGAGGGATTGGGGGTGTATTGGTGTTTTTTTCTGGTCCTGGCAGCGCCGGAACACCGTCCAAAACATTGAGCTCTCAATGGTTTTTTTCCCACCACAAGATTACTTTTACTTGGGGAAAAGGTAAATAAGTTTATTAAAAAAAATACATTGCTGTTTTGATTTTGCTTTGTTCAAGAAATCAAGGCGATTTTATCTACTGCAGAGTACATAAGTTTATCTTGGTTACTGACCACCTCTCCCTGCTCTCTCTCATTTCTCATTGTCCCAAGAGGGAACTTAAATTTTTTAATGTATGAAAAATTTTTAAAACCTATAAGCCTGAAGCCTGTGCACTGAAATTTATAAACCTCCAGCAGTCATGACACTGTAAGGCCCGGTTCACACGGCTTATTGCCGACGTAATTGCGGGACGGATTTCCCCCCCTTTTACCCGCTGCCGGCCGGGGGCAGGGGGCCGGTACAAGACATCATTATTCACAGCGCTACACGCCTAAAAATTTAAAATTTACTTTCTCCCCCGCTCGGGGCGTTTTTTCGAGGGGAGGAAGGGAATCCACATTTCCCTTAGAAACTGTGGATTACCGAATGACTGGGGCCGGATACCAGCCTATCGCAGCGCAGTACGGTGCGCAATACGGCTCAATCCGTCCCTAAATTTACCGGTGAACGCCCCCTAACAAATAGCGGGAAATAGCAAATCTGATATTTAAAAACCACGCCATAAAACACCCCACCCTGACCAGAAGGTGATCTAAAGCTCCCCCTGTGATTCTGTGGAACAACTCCACCAAACACTGGGGGAAGCTTCCAGAGTTCCCGAACGCCGCGGGAAGAAAACCCCTCCACCACGACTTCACCTCATATAAAGAACACTCACACATTTAAACCCGCACTCCCCCTCAGCAAACAAAAAATCTTCACGACTCCATATCCTCCCTGCCCCCCAACCCCAACAATTTTTTAAAAAACACCTTCAACCTCTCCTGCGTCCACCACACCCCCCCCCCCCACTCTCCTCTCGGGGAAAATGTTTTTTGCAACTCATTTCCCCCATAATAAAAAAAAATTCATAAAAAAGTTTTCACCCCGCATCCCCTCAGCCTACCTCTACCCCCGGGGTTCCCCACAGCCCACCCTGTACCTGCCAGACATTCCCCTCTAACTCGCTTCTCCCCGGGCACCCTGACAAGCCTCCTTTTTTTACTGTCCAAATCGAACCTCACCACCTGTAGTCTTGACCCCTGCCACTCCCCTCCCCCTGACCTTAGTGTTTTTTATCACCCCAGCCCTCACCCATCCTTCAATCTAAAATAACCTCTCACTTCCCTTCCTTTTTTAAAAAACATCTACCATCACCCCCATCCTAAAGAAACCATCAATTGACCCCTCTTGTCTGTCCAACATCCCCCATCTCCCCTTTCCATTCGCCTCAAACTCCTTGAGGCAACACTCCATCTTTAAACTTTCCCCCCCCATCCTCCACCAACTCTCCCCTTGACCCACACAAATCGGGTTTTCCAACCCCACCACTCTACAAAACCCCCGCCCAACCAAATCCCAACGACCACAACTGCCAAAGCCCACGTCATACCTGTCTTCCCTTCTAGACCTGTCCCTGCCTTTGACACTGTCACCATTCCTTCCCTACACACCCTCCCCCCCGGGCATCAAGGACTTGGCTTTTTCCCGGGATTCCTGACCTCAGACCGACATTCAGCGTTTCTCACCTCGCTCCACCTCCTCCCCCCGGCCTCTCTTTTTGGTGTACCCCATGGGCTTCCGGGGCCCACTATTTTTTTTCTATCTACACTCTTGTTGGGTCCTCATTGCTTCACAGGGCTTTCAATACCATCTTTATGCTGATGACACCCAACTCTACACTCCGCCCAGATGTCACCTTCTTCTTCCCAATCCCGACTGTCTTCCTCCTCCCTCCTTCTTCTCCTCCCATCTCCAATAAACTGGAAAAACTGAATTTATTATCTTCTCACCACCCCCAACCCCATCCCCTCCACCTGATCTCCTTCACAGTAAATGGCTACACCTCTCACCACACCACAGTCCGCTGCCTTGGGGAAAACCCCCTTGACTCCAATCTGCCCTTTAAAACCGCACACCCAAACCCTCACCCCTGCCTGCCCCTCCACCTGAAAACAAAATATTGTTGCTCGTACAGCCTCTGGATAACAATAAATTAAAGATTTGGGTAAAAAGGGAATCATAACTCCATAATTTAAATAACCCCAAATCAAAATATTATTCCAATGCAGACTTTTTTTTTTCCAAAAAAATGTTTTTTTCAGCGCCGATACACCATTTCTCATACGAAGCTAGCTTGTTCCCCGGGTAAATCTTGCCTGCCCCCCAGTTCTTTGTAATTACAAAAAAGCCATCTTCTGATAAGGTCTTATCAGGACCGAAAACTTTATGAATTTGGGGTAAAACACTATTCTTGGGAAAAAAAAAGCTGCATTAATAATATTTTGAATATGGGGTTTTTACATTATGGAGTTTTCCCCCCACCTAAAAAAAAATCTCCCAACCGCTCATTTTTTACTCTGAAAGCACAAAAAAACTTGTCCACGCCCTTGCATCTCCCGCCTCGCTACTCAACACCTTCTTTGGCCTCCCAGCAGCACCCTCGCTCCCCCCCAATCATCCTTTAAACCCCTGCCCTCTTTTCCACTCCTCCTCGCTACTTTCCCCGCCTCTCCCCCCTGCCATCCCTTCCTGGCTTCCCCTTGCCAAGCGAATCCAGTTTAAGCTAGCAACTTTTACCCCACAACTCACATAAAACCTCTCCCCTTCATAACCTGCCTTAATCTCTAAATACCTCCCCTCACCAACCTTCGCCCTCAAAGGGCCTTTTTCTCTTTTCTCCTCTTATCACCCTCCTCACTAACCATCTCCAAACTTCTCCGGGTTCCCCACACTTTGGGAAACCCCCCGCCCCAAACCTCAACTCCCCCCCATCCCCAATGCCTCAAATGCAACCTGAAAACCCATCTCTTCAGGATTGCCTGTAACCTACAATAACCATGTTGCACTGCTCCGCCCCACAAACATGTCTGCCCCTCTCCTCCTGTCTCTTCCCACCCCCCCCTGTAACTTAAACCCCCGCGGGCAGGTCCCTTCCCCCCTTTTACCATTTTATCAAATTTCACTTTGTAATTCTTTGACCAATGTTATTTATGCCCGCCTAAATGTACAAACGCCCGGAATCAAGGGGGGGGCCCCAAAAAAAAATTTATAATAATAAAACAGTGTGGTGGGGCAACCCCTTTTTTGTCTAAAGAACTGATCAGATGCAAACCATTATAACAATTTTGTTTTCTCCACAGTGAGATGAGCTTGAAACATTTAAAAATAATGAAATCCATCAAAGAGGAATCGAATAAACGGAGGCTTCAACGCTGATTTTTCTGTTGCCGTAATCGTCACTTCGTGAAAATTTCAATCAGATGAAAACTAAACCCTGTGCAATCCAATTACAGAAGTTTCCAATAAAAAGTGGAACCTTTACTTTACAAGATTTGTCCCATCTCCGACTATAGGCGGGGCGCTAGTGAGCTTCAGTGTTACTTAGTGATTATGACAGAGGTGCAGCTCGTCGTTTCTTACAGAAGCTTTTAGCACAAGAGCCGCAAAAAGAAAAAATCTCCAAAAATATTTGGGAAAACCTTTACTGAAAGCAGAAACCCTGGAGCGATGTTTCTGTGGTTTCCCTTTAGACCCTCCAACCTGAGGGTTTTTTTGGGGAAAAGTTTCTGCAGTTTTTGATGCAGTTTTTTGAGCCAAATCCAGAATGGCTCCACAGGAAGGAGATAGTAATCCCTCCCTTTATATTTCCATTCCTATTGCACCCTCTGGCTTTTGGGTCAAAAAACCTCATCAGCACAACTGGGTTTTCTCCAAAAACTGCAGGTGTGAAACCCCCCAACAATAAGCTCCACAACATCAAGCCCAAAATTAGTAACCGCTTACAAGGGAATTGAATATACATGTCAACATAACAAATTCCTGGAGAGGGAACATCACTCACAGAACCAGAGCTCTCAAATTGGGTTTTTGCTTCCATCATCTGAAAGGGAATGCAGCCCATACAAATCACAATGTTATCAGATTACCAGGATATGGATGTGTGTTATTGGATTAATTACATGTTAATGAGATTATTATTAAAATGTCTGCAGGTGAATCATATGGGAACATACTTCATCCATAATGCCCAAAGGCAGGGCAGTATTTAGAAGTCATGCTGCCCTAGGCATTTTTAGTGCTCGTGCCTAGAACAAAGGCAACAGCCTTTATTTTAATTACTTAACCCCTTAAAGACACTGGACACAAACTTACATCCCGGTGCCAGTAAGGGGCTTTCTAGCTACATAGCCGGCGGCTGTCAGCTGCTAATAGGCGCCAGTTACAGCACGGGATGGAGCCGCCCCATCCCATGCTTTTTAATCCCTTAAGGGCCGTTCACACGGCTTATTTTGGGCACGGATTGCAGCTGTATTGCGCGCCGTACTGCGCTGCAATACGGCTGGAAACCGTCCCAGCCATTATGGCAATTCATAGTTCTCATAGAGAACTGTGGATTACGTCTCTACTTCCCGCTTGGCGAATCCACCGGGCGGGGAGAAATTGACATGTTCATTATCCCGCGGAATACACGCCGTGGATAATGAAAGTCTATGGGGCCGACGGGCAGTGCCCCCGCCCCTTATTCAAGCCATATTGCGGGCGGAATCCGTCTCGCAATTACGGCTTGCATAAGCCGTGTAAACCGGCCCTTAGACGTCACGGCAAACATGGGCGCGGTGTCTAAATGAATGAGAAACCATGCTGTGCACCATTTCTCTCTCCGATCAGGACCTCAGCCGTGAGATTGCGGTGTCCCAATCGCTTAGCATGGCAGCTGGAAGCGTTGTAAAGGCTTCCATAGCTGCAATGTTTTTTGTTTCATTACTTCCTGCCCTAGACAAGAAGTAGTAAAACCGCCATCTATGTACACCCTAATACATTACTGATGCGCCTAAGTTCCGTAAAGTGCCAAACACACAGGCGAGGCGCGATGAATTTTAGGCACCATTTATGAGCGCACACAAACCACTTTCATACACTCAGGCGCATTATACACTGAAAAAAAAGGTGAGAAAATGAACTTCAATGCATTAGATTCATACATGTCTCCCTCAAAGTCTGCCTGAGAAGATTCTATATAGACATGAATGCACACCTACAGAAATTCTAGATAAAACAATTTAGCTATAATTTGCTAATTTTTTTTTAATTACTTTTAGATATTTATAGCATACTGTCAGCAGACATAGGAGAGTTCTCATGTTGATGCAAAACAAGTGGTCATTAGCATAATATTGCTTTTTGCCAATATAAATTTAGATAGACTTTCTCATGATGCAAACTTTTAATAGATTCATTGTTCTATATAGAATTTGTGTGGGAGTGCATTCATGTTGATATAGAATCTTCTCAGAAAGACTCTCCTTGACTATTTTAAGAAAATGACTGCATGCATAGGGGAATACTTATACTGATATGAAACAGAGGTGGTTATAATATATTGTAATCTGAAACGTTATTTTCTTTTTTTTTCTAAGGGCTTGTCCACACGGCACGGGTTTTCAGCTGCTTTTACAGACGCTTTTCAGTTTTGAAAGCCGTCTGTAAACCGGTTGTCAAACTTTAGAACGAACCTTAATGGAAAATCCGCCAGCGGTCCGAAAAAAGATTGAACATGTCCATTCTTCCGTCCAGTTTTCGGCCGGAATATGAACATGTCAATGCGAAGGGGGAGGACTTTTCTCTCCAAAACCGTGGAAAAAAACCTCCCCCCTGCGGCCGTGTACACAGCTCCAAAACCGAGCAAATACCGGTTGGAATTTCTGACTGGTATTTGCTCTATGCCATGGGGACATGCCTTAAGGGTGCTGTCACCTGGAATGTTTTTTGGTGCATTTTTGGTGTATTTTTTGATGCATTTCTGGATGCGTTTTTTTTGTGCAGAAATGTACAGTATTAATTGCCTTTCTGCACAAAAAACAGACCAAAAAAACGCTCCGTGTGAAAGCACCTTTATGGAATTTGTAGCCATCTGAGAAAAATCTAATGAATTAATTAGAAAAATGTGCTGTTCCCTTGTGACTGTCTGTGTATTTAATCCTGACTTGCAATGGATTCACAAGATCTGATGAAGCACTGGAGATGGCGGCGTGAAACGCGTAGTCCCTGTAGTGTATGAAAGCTAAATTAATTTTTATTTCATGTTTTTAACCTGTTGTTAATATATTTATGTATGCTTTGGGGGAGTTTTTGACCAATCCATTTTTAGACAATTTCTTAGTGTTTATACATCATTGCTAGGGCACACAACCTCCCTACTATATATATCGTAAGCTTCCACTCACATTTTGGCCACCATCTTGGTTCAGCCTGGGGGTTTCTTCGCTCTGGGATCGCCGCTTTTCGTAAGACGGATGATGGCACTCCAACACAGGCTTCAGTTGAAACTGGCCTTGAGCCAGTTTTATTGAGACACAGTATTAAACATACATAAACCAAAACAAAATCCTCGGCCGTCTGGCCACTAACTACACAATATACAACAGTGTCCCTCTCTAACGTGTGAGCTGGACCTAATGTTCAAACCCACAATAAACTCTGTCAACTTCTCCCAGTCTCCCACTGGGTCGCGGCTTCTTCCAAGCCTCTGGGGGCCAGATCCTCTCTCCAGCTCCTTTACTACACACCACTGCAGGTAGCAGAACACGCCCCCCTGATTACTTGGAGCAGCAGACTTTTGTAGGCCTCCAAGGCCATGCCAAAAACATGTGCTGGAACATGGGAACATGGGTACGCGGGAACATGGGGAGTAGACACCCACCCGACACATTGTCTACTCCCAATAAGAGCCGACCCCAAGAACGGCTGAAAAGCCAAACTAAAACCATATACCTTTGCCAACCACTTAGTGTGGCTGACAATACATCTGACCGGCTCCTATTTCACCAAGGCCACATATCCTTGGTGGCATGTCGCATATACCACTCGGGTATATCTCCACCTAGTGGCAAAACAGGCAACTACATGTAGCCGGTCCGCCACTATATATAATATATATATATAATATTTATATATATATATATATATATATATAATATATATAATATATATATAATATATATATATAATATATGGGCGTCATGTATGATTTATGGCGCTTAGACGTCAATTTTTTTGTGCATAACAATAATGTAGAATGCGCCTAATTTACAGTATGAACCTGCACTACAGCGGGTCATAAATCAGGCACATTCTAGCGCAAAAATGACATTTCTGGCTCAGGTAAACCACTTTAAGGGCATGTCCCCAAGGCAAGGGTTTTCGGCCGGTTTGAGGTTTTTCAGACTGCATGAAAAACCGGCCGAAGATGAGCACAATTGTGCTCTATGGAAAACCGCCCGGTGGTTTTTCTGCCCACGGGCCGCTCAAAACACATTGAGCATGTTCATTCTTCCGTCCGGTTTCCGGACAGAATATGAACACTTCAATGGGAGGGCTGTTCTCTGCTCATCGCGGAGAAAAGCCACACCCCCGCGGCCGGGGGGACGGCCGCAAAACAGGACAAATACTGGCCTGCAAACCGGCTGGTATTTGTCCTATGCCGTGTGAACGCGCCTTTTTTGTCACAAAACCGGTCTGTTTTTCGTCTGTTTTCAGTTTTTGAACTGTTTTTGGTACTGTTTTTATCCTGGATTTCCCAGCAGTTTTTGGACTGTTTTTCAACCTCCAAAAACACACCCACTATAGGTGGGATTATTCTTCACTTTTTTTTTGCAAAAAACAAAAACCGCGTCAAAAAACGTACCAAAATCCGCGCCAAAAAGCCGGCTACGTTTTGAGCGGTTTACATTGACTCCAATTTTCCATCTAGAAACCGGTCAGAAGATTGTGCTTGTTCAATGTTTTGCGGTCCGCCGGTGGTCTGAAAAACCGCCCGGCGGAAAAACCGTTCACGGGGGACTGCAGCGCGGTTTTTCAATTGAGGTCTATGGGAGAGAGTTTGTTGCAGGTTTTCCGACGGTTCCTAAAACCGCAAACTGTTGGAAAAACCGTCCAAAAATCCTTGCCGTGGGGACATGCCCTTAAAGTGCTCTACCTGTTCCAGCAGTAATGCACCTGGATTTGCTGTGCTGAAGCTATAAATGTGTAGCTTCGTTCGGTTCTAGTGTGCCGCCTCCAGCACACCCCCCGAAATCAGGCACATTACAAAGGATCGCGGGTGACCTGTAATGTGCCTGATACTGGCTTGCAGGCGTTTTAAAAATATAGCGAAATGGGCTGCACTAGATCTCGGGCTGAAAAGACGCCAGACTTCTGCTGCAGCCCCGTTCATACATGTTGCCCATAGTGTCTATCTAGTGCCCTATGCTCTACAAAACATCTTTCCTTCTCTTTACTGGGTGAGCAGGTACATGCTTGCCCAAGAAGAAGAGTGACAATAGATGTGTTGTGCTTATAAACCTTGGAGGTTTTAAATGCATGACTGAGTTGTACCACACACAAAAAGTACTCATTCAGGTGAGCACAATTATCGCTGTCCTTTCCTACTAAGGGGGCTTTCACACAGTGCATTTCTTGGTGCATTTTTGATGCATTTTTTGGATGTGTTTGTGTGGGGAAATTGCTGTGGCTTTCTGCACAAAAAAAAGCATCCAAAAACACGGCAAAAGTCAGTGGGAGACAACTGTCAACGCTTTAGAAGTACACATTGGCCAGTGCGTACTTCTACAACACCCGGCGTATTGTGCCACCTACAGTACGCGCTGCAATGCGCCGTGTGAACATACCCTTACACTTAGGCCTCGTACACACAGATTATTCTGGGACTGATTTCAGCCGTATTGAGCGCCATATTTGCGCTCCAATACGGCTGAAATCCGTCTCTGTTATTACGGTAATCCACAGTTCTCATAGAGAACAATGGATTCCGTCTCCTCTCCCCGCTTGGCGAATCCGCCACGGGGGAGAAAGTGACATGCACATTATTTACAGCGTGTACGCGCCGTGAATAATGAATGTCTATGGGGCCGGCGATGTGACGCCACACCCGCTGCCCCCCTCCCCCCCCCCCCCGGCTGCACGGCGTAATTGCGGGGTGAAATCCGTCACCGCACTTACGCCTAACACTTTCTGACTTGGCCCCACCCCTGCAGCTCTCTGAGTGGCTGTCTAGCCCTGCTGAACTGTCTCCCTGACAACCCTAGCTCTCTCTCTAACTGCTGAGAAATTAACCCCTTCTTCTGGTGACTCAGCAACTCTACACATCCTAAACGTACGTACACTATACAGGACTATCGCATAGCAACACTCTATTCCTTCCCCATCCACAGGGGTCCCTACACCAACACAAATATACACTTGTCACAAAGTCACCACAGGAAAGTGGGCAGCCTGAGACAGAGTGTGTTATCTGTAACAAATGAAGATTAACTCCTTAACGACCGGCCAATGTCTTTTGATGGAAGACGTTGCAGGTCGATAATCTGCAACAACGTCTTAAGACTTTGCAGAAGATATAGGGGTTTTGTGGCTCCCAGAGCAGTCCCTGCAAGCATCAGGTAGCAGAGGAGACCTCCGATCCCCGGCGCTTAATCTGCATTTCTCCGCTGCATAGGGTGATTGGGACTCCTGGTGACCCGAATGAGCAGGGGAGCATCTGTACAGTCAGCCATGGGGACCTGGAGTAGCCTCAGAGCTGTCTGTATAACAAGCCTGCAGTCAGTGCACACTGTGTGCTGTCCTGACTGCTGCCTGTGTCATACACAGATTATAATGTATTAGCATATATGAATATGCTAATAGATTACTAAGTGTAAAAAAAAAAAAAAGTAAAATAGTTATCCCTTCATGTGATTATAAAAAAGTTAAAAAAAAATACATAAAAAAGTAGAAAAATTAAATAATACAATAAAAATAAATATTTAATAAAAATTTGCTACACAAAAAAAAAATGACACATATTAGGTAGCCACTCGACCGTAATAACCTGTAAAACTAAAGTTATTTAGTATGAAATGTGAATGGTGTAAAAAAATATATTAAAGGTGATGTATCGCTTCATCAGTTCGGCTGTTTTCTTGAAGCTTGATTCTCTCAGTTCCTGAAATCTAGGGGCGTTTCTTCCCCTCCCAGCTGGGTGTTTCTTACCTGAAGGGGGATGACATCCTCCCCCCCTTCACTGTTCATACTCACTCCCGAGTCAGTGTGCTCTTTCCCCTCCCCTCTCTGTCTGAGTCCACATGTCACTGTGTCCTCTCCTTATGCAGTCATATTTTGTAAGAGCTGTTTACATACCACAGCCCTGCATTCAGTCTAGACAGTCTTCTATGAACTCAGAGCACTGATCTCTTCTCCTCTCACAGCTGGAGGTTTGCTACCGTTGAATACAGTCTTCTACGAACTCATCCAGAGCAGCACAGATCTGTCTCCCTTCTATGTTTACACGCAGCAGCATTTAGGCACCGAGGCACAATTCTGCTGTTTTCTGATTGTAGAAACAGCTGCAGAGTTATTGTGTTTCTTCTGGCTGTGCAGATTAAAATGCTCCCGGCCCCTTATTCTGCGTGAGAGAGGCAGGAATGCACACTCCCATGAATAAGACCGGTGGCCGCACAGAATGTAAATTAGTAGAGCCGTCAGCCAATGAAATGAAAGGAGGAGGAATCCGACCGGCACTGGGGAACAGTGTTTACAGAGAACGAAGATAAAGGAGACAGTGAAAACAAGACAGCTCTGCAAATGACATCCAATTACAAAGTTGCTTTTTTTTTCACTTTCCCCTTATTCAGGCCTGGAGCTTAAAAAGTACCTATCACCTCCACACAAACACACAAAATATAATGGGTGAAAGTATAAGACTTTTTTCAAACACATGTCATTAGTAATCCAGAGGATTTCCTTCAGTTTTACAGGGAAACAAGTTTTAGGCTCACTTTCTTAGCAGAGCTCTTTATGTAGCAGGGATTCTTTCTGTTGAGAGGTACCAACCGTGCAGGGGGAGCTGCTTGTACAGGGTAATCTGAGTCTCTCACTACATACAGTGCAGAAGGTGCAGCACACAGGAAATAGTGTGACAGGATTTACAGGTATCTACATTACATTGCTGCTAGTGTTATAATATCCAGCACAGACATAGCAGTCCAGCTCAGAAGCAGATACTTTGACACAACTGTCAACATAGTAATCGATCAAGCTGTCATGTGCCGACTTTGCCCAACTTCAGAGCTGTCTTAAAGGGCCAATGCTTTAAAAAAAAAAATAAGTTACAGGTGAAATACTTTGATTTTCCTAATGAAGCATATTTAAAGGGGTTGTCTCACTACAAGGATTGCTTTTTATGTTAAAGATCTTGCAAAAAAAAAGTCACTTTTCAATATTTGTCCATTAGTAGTGTCCTACCTATTCCTAGATATCCCCTCTTGTATGGGCTGTATCAGCTCCTCAGGTCACTATACCTACAGACCTGTTTGATCTCTCCTGATAGGCTGCTGGCACTGGTTGCTATAACTACAGACTGGCTTCTACTGCAGCCTAGTAGAAACCAGTAAACACACCCCTGAATTAAAAATGAAACCAAGGAAACAGGACTGAGGTGAGATGAATCAATGTAGTGAGAAAACCCCTTTGAGGAAGTGTTTGTATTTTAGGTCTCCTGTTACTTCATGAGGTTTCTCTGGAGTGGATAGGTCCTCTTTAAGGGGTTAATGACTTTTGATGGTTTACTTTGTTTACTCTGTAGCCTTCTGCACTATAGATGACATGACTTCTGGACATGGGATGGAATCCCACTCAGCACAAATGACCCAAATTACTGTATATATGCTGTATATACACTTATAAATAAATACACAACATGTCATTACTGGTGTTAAATGGCCAAAGCTTTATTAAAAACCGCATGATTACCACAATCATAGTAAGGAGTCAGGTGCAAGTATGTATTTGTATTGACGGATACCATGAGATCCACCAGCTGCTGCCATACGAGACTGCAATCAAGGGGCGGCATGTTCACACGGCGTCTTTTCATCCGTTTTACATACGCTTTTTAGCTGCGTGTTTGGATCCGTCTGTCAGTCCCTAAATGGACCCAAACACGCAGCTAACAAATTGCTGTATGATTTACATTGCTTTTAATATGAAACATTCATCGGCGTTCAGACGAGTGATCTCCCATGCGTCTCATTGCGTCTTTCAGATCCATTCCAAGAACTGACATGAAGAATTCTTGGTCCGAAAGACGCAGCAGGAGGCCTATTTAAAATGATAGGGTGCGATCCTGCTGCATCCAACGTGCAGCCAAACACACAGCTGCATGCTGGATACGTGTTGGATCTGTTTTAGATCCGAAAGATGCTGCGTTTTTGGATGCGCTTTTCGGATGGAACATACCCTTACATTCTAGCAAAGCCAGTTCTCTTCCAGGGCACCAATGACTCTACGAATATCCTCACTCCACAGCCAAGCCACCCCTTAAAGACCTTTATCCCATCTTTCAGGCTGGCCCTCAAAGCTCAGTCTGTCTACCACCATTAACTTTAACAGCTTCTATTAGTTAACATTGGTCCACCATAACTTGACTGCAACTTTCAGCTGACTCCCCAACCGTAACACTAAGCACGACATGAATGAAAGGGTTTTTTGCCCCTTTCTAGCATAAAATGTGCCAAAGGTGGCCTAAATTGACGATGTATGGCGCGTCGAACTGACATGTTTGTCGCATTATGCACCAGATTCGACACTTTGTAATGTGCCAAACACGTTGGTAGGCTTGGACTGACCTATAGGTGAATAGGGGAAACCCCTGTCAGGCGCCGTCAGCATGGTAGACCTGGAGTTGTTTTTAACTGCATATACAACCTCAGACGGGGGAAAAGTAGAGTATAGAAGGCCTGTACAGTCATTTACAGTAGCTGTTGGGTGGGCCCCTAAAATTAGTTCCACCGGTGGTCCTATGAACCGCTAAACTGGTGGGCACCTAGATTCAACTTTACCTGTGGGCAGTGTTAAGTTGTGTAAAGAAATTACGCGCTTGCAAGCACGTAATTTCACAGCACTACCAACGGTTTTGCACACACCGCAAGATGCAAGTATAAATCCACTAAATAATGGTCATACAGTTAGCACATAACACAGAAAACCAGAATCCCAAGGCCAATATTACTAATAATTCCACTAGGACCCAATACTGCCACATCATGATCACATATCACCAACACATAGTGACTGAATAATGTACCACACCATGACCTCAAATCACCACCACATAGTGACTGAATAATACTACAACACCATGACCACAAATCACCACCACATAGTGACTGAATTATACCTCCACATCATGACCACATATCACCACCTTATAGTGATTGCATAATACCGTGACACCATGACCACATATCACCACCACATAGGGACTGAATACAACATCAACATCATGACCACATATCACTACCTTATAATGACTGCATGATACTGCCACACCATGACTACATATCACCCCTTCAAAGTGACTGAATAATACTGCTGCACTATGACCATGTATCACCACCACATAGTGACTGAATAATACCACCACACAATGACCTCATATCCCCACCACATAGTGACTGAATAATACCACCACATCATGACCACATATCACCAACACATAGTGACTGAGAAATACACCATACTATTACTGAATACAAACCATTAGGGTGTGTTCATACAACAATGGACAAATACCGGTTGGTTTATCCAACCAGTATTCGTCCGGTTTGTGCGCCATGTACATGGCCACGGGGGGGATGGCTTTTCCCGCAATGAGTGGAGAAAAGTCCTCCCCCTTCACATTCACTTGCACAGGTTCTGTCCGAAAACCGGACGGAAGAATGTGCATGTAGAATGTTTTTCGGGCGGCCCGCGGGTGGAAAAACCGCCAGGCAGAAAACCCGTGCAGTGGGGACGGCACGGGTTTTCCATAGAGCCCCGTTGTGCTCATTTTTGGTCGTTTTTTCAGGCTGTCTGCAATACCGCAAACCGCCTGAAAAACCGGCTAAAAACCCGTGCAGTGGGCACATGCCCTAACACTACAACCAATATTACCTCCATACTGTGACATCTTCTCTGAGGAGTCATTTTCTTCTCTGATGAGAGCCATTTTCTTTCCCTTTTATCCTCCATCAGCTCCAGACCTACATGATGACCTCCTGGCCCGTTTGGGGGCGGTTCCCAAGGGGGATTTAAGGCCGGTATCTGCTGGCAGTTTAACGACAATCAGTGTCGGTTTGGGACAGGCTGCCGTTTTAAGCACGTCTGCTCCGTGTGCAGTGCAGCATCTCATGGGGCGTTGCGGTGCATGCGAAAGGGAAAGGGAAAAGGGGCTGTTGCTCCTCAAGGGAGCGACGCTGGTGAACATTCACGCGATGGTTCCGTACCTAAATAGGTACCCCGATCGGTCGGCGGCAGTGTTATTACAGGGTTTAGTGAGGGTTTTCGTATCCCGTCGCCTTCCCACGTAGTCCCCTTTTCGACAAGGAATTTGCAGTCGGCGCGGTAGTAACTGATAAATTAGCCAGAGAGGTTGCTCTAGGCAGGATGGCGGGTCCGTTTGCATCCTTGCCGATTCCTGACTTGGTGGTTTCTCCTTTGGGGGTGGTCCCAAAAAAGGAGCCCAACAAGTATAGGCTGATTCATCACTTATCGTTCGTTCCCCAGAGGTTTGTCAGTGAACGACGGTATCGACCCCGAACTCTGTTCGTTGGTTTACATGTCTTTCAACGCAGCGCTTCATTGGGTTGGGAAGTATGGCCGTGGGGCTCTCATGGCCAAGACGGATATTGAATCCACCTTTCGCCTTTTGCCGGTACATCCGGACAGCGCGCGACTATTGGGTTGTTTTGGGAGGGGGGATCGGTGTCTACCGATGGGGTGTTCGATATCATGCCTCTATTTTGAAGCATTCAGTTCCTTTTTGGAATGGGTGGTCAGGGACGTTTCAGGGGTGCCCTCTGTCATCCACTACTTAGAGGACTTTCTCTGCATTGGCCCAGCGTACTCAGAACTATGCGGGTCGCTGTTGGCATCAATGCAGTGGGTAGCGGGGCATTTTGGGGTTCTAATTGGCCCCTGAGAAAACAGAGGGCCCAACTACGGCCATTAATTTCTTGGGCATTAGGATCGATTCCTTGCTCATGGAATGTAGCTTGCCGGAAGACAAGCTAGAGGATTTAAGGCGGGATAGGGAGGATTCTGGTGAGTAAAAAGGTAACGCTGAGGGACTTGCAGTCCCTCTTGGGCAAGCTGAATTTTGCTTGCCGCATCATGCCCATGGGAAGGGTGTTTTCTCGTCGATTGGCGGGGTCAACGGCGGGGGTTCGGGCCCCGCATAATTTCATTCGGGTTACTGGGGAGATGAAACAGGATTGGAGGGTGTGGCATTCCTTTTTGGAGCCATACAACGGGTGTACGATTATTTTGGACAGGGCAGTCTCTAATGCGGATTTGGAAGTCTTTACTGATGCGGCAGGGATTGTGGGTTTTGGAGCTTACTGCCAAGGGGAATGGTGCGCGGGGCGTTGGCCTGGGTCATGGGTGGAGGCGGGGGCTGGTTAGGAATTGGCTTTCTGGAGCTTTTCCCCTATATTTGATGGCGGTGGGAGATTGGGGCGACAGTTTTTGGAACCGAAAGATCCGTTTCAATTGTGACAACATGGGAGTAGTGCAAGCGATCAATTCTGTATCGGTCTCTTCTCCTCCGGTCCTTTGTTTGTTGCGTCGGCTGGTATTGCGGTGTTTGGAGTTAAATATGTGGGTGGTGGCGACGCATGTTCCAGGGGTCAAAAATGACTTGGCCGATGCTTTATCTCGTTCACAGATGGAGCGCTTCCGGGAGCTGGCTCTGGGGGCGGAGGAAGTAGAAACGGAATGCCCCGAGGAATTGTGGACCTTGGTTTCGATTCCGCAAACCGGCTGGTCCGATCGTCGCTAGCAAAAGGAACCTGGGATGCCTACGCAGCGTCGTGGGCGCTTTGGGAACGTTGGTTGGAGGTAGTGGGTCCTCTTTCGACGCACGAGGATACGGCGGCAGCACTGTTTAGCTGTATTGGGCACGCGGCCAATGAGGGATGGTCGATCTCGAAGGTATCACGATTCGTATCGGCCTTGGCATTTGGTTTTAAAGCTCGGGGCCTTAGGGATGTCACAAAATCCTTTGGGGAGCAACAGGCTTTGAAGGGCTATAGAAAGGGTTCAGGGCGGAAAAAGGTTCCCGGTGGTTTTTTCAGTTTTTAGAGAAGCTAGGGAAAAACTTTCTGGATTTTCTTTCTTTAAAATTTTGAGGTTAGTCTTTTTCGCCTGGCGTTCTCGTTGGCCTTTTTTGGGGCGTTTCGGATTGGGGAACTTATTTGTCCAAGTAGGAAGGTGGCCGGGGGTTTGCGTTTGGAGGACGTAGAGTTAAGTTCAGGGGGTCTTCAAGTTCACATATGGTGGTAAAAAACAGATCAGGCGGGCAGAGGGAAGTTGGTGCGCCGAGGAGCGGGTGGGGGGGGGGGGGCGCAATTGCCCAGTGCATTGCTTTGAGAATTTTGTGAGGCAACGTGGGGAGGATCCCGGTCCTCTGCTGGTTCATGCGGATGGTAGTTTTTTATCAAGGTTTTAGTTCACAGCATTATTTCGACGTTGCTTGGGGGATTTGGGGTTAGAGCCGGCGCAATTTGCGCCACACTCTTTCAGGATCGGTGCCGACACGGAGGCGGCTGGTTGGGGGTTTTTTTGGGGGACTGCGGTGGTAAGATAGGCAAACGGGAATCCCCATCGTTTTTGGTTATATATTCGTCCCCATCCCTTTTGCGTTTTTTGTGGGCGGAGGGGGGAATAAAGGCGGATTGTTGGGGGGCCCATGGTTTGCTCCTCCTTTTGCAATTTTTGTTGTGTTTTGTATTAATCTTTTATTTTCAGGGCTTTTCGGGGTTTTGGGTCTTTGGTCAGATGCCGAGCCTGTTCCCTTTTAAATTCCCTTGCATTTTGATTCCCGGGAAAAAATCGCGTGCCTCCAAAGTAGCTTTGGGACAAAGTTTGACCCAAAAACCCTATAATTTTGGATAAAGGGCCCTAGGCAATTTTGTCCTGTCGCCCTGTCCCCAATTTTAAAACCCCCAAAAGGGGCAAAACCCAAAATCATTGCCCCCAATGTGAAAAACCACCACTTTGGGCGGTGATCCCGCCCACCAGCACTGAAAATCCGGGCAAAAATTTTTGACGGGCCCAAAAATTCCCCGCGTGCCAATCCCCGTTTTGTTTGGGCCCCCTTCCGGGGTTCCAAACTGAGACCTTGTTTCCCCAAGGTTTCCGCCGTTGGGCCCCCCAATTTCCGAAACGAAGGGGGCGCGACGTACCCCGGGTTTTTGGGTCCCCGTTTTTGGGGTTGGGCGGCCGGCGAAAGGAGAGAGAAAGGGGGAGGGTTTTTTGCCAGACCCTTTGGGTTTTTGGGAAATTAAGGCTTCAAGGCCTCGCCCCAAATTAGTTGGGATGGTGACGAGTAGGGGTTTAGGGGGGATAATGGGGGAAAGAAGGGGGTATTTGGGGTTCTTTTTGTTCCCCCGTTTTGTTAAAAGGGATTTCTGTTGTTATTTGTTTGTTAATAAAACGGCGCCCGTGGCCAATTTATCCAAAACCCCGGGCTCAGTGTCTTAATTGGGGGGGGAATGGGTTTTGGGTTTATTGGTTTAAAGTTTGCCAAGGGTAGGGTGTTAGGGTTTTTGCTAGTTGCGGGAAGGCCCCCCCAATCCCCGGACCGGCACATTACAGTGCGGTGAAAGGGGCTTTTTTAAAAGCACCCCAGAGTGGTGGGGCGGGGGTTTTTTCAAATGTTGGAATTGGGGTGAGCTTATATGGGGTGTAAAAAATGCCAGATATTGGCCCAGCTCGTTCAT
>JAODAL010040458.1:0-36888 GCA_025379985.1 Phyllomedusa bahiana
CGCCTCATACGCAACATCCTCCTCTGTGGCCTCCCAGCAGCACCCTGGGCCCCCCCCCAAAACCACCCTTTAAACTCTGTCCCCTCTGTTCCCCTCTCCTCGCTACTCCCCTGCCTCCCCCTCTGCGATCCTTCAGGGGCTACCTATTGCCCAGCGAATCCAGTTCAAGCTAGCAACTTTGACCTACAAGGCTCTACATAAGCTTTCCCCTTCATATATCTCTGCCTTAATCTCTAAATACCTCCCCTCACGCAACCTCCGCTCCTCACAGGACCTTCTCCTCTGCTCTCCTCTTATCACCTCCTCACATAACCGTCTCCAAGACTTCTCTCGTGCTTCCCCCACACTTTGGAACTCACTGCCCCAACACCTCAGACTCTCTCCCTCTCTCACCGGCTTCAAACGTAACCTGAAAACCTACCTCTTCAGGATTGCCTATAACCAACATTAACTGTGTTGCACTCCTCCGCCCCACAAACATGTCTGCCCCTCACCTTCTGTCTCTTCACCCCTTCCCTGTAGATTGTAAGCCCTCACGGGCAGGGACCTCTCTCCCTCTGTTAGTCACTTATTGTCACTTTGTAATTGTCTGACCAATGTTATTTATGTACCCGCCTGAAATGTACAGCGCCCTGGAATCAAGGGCGCTCCAAAATAAACGATAATAATAATAATAATAATAATAATAATGCTATTACATGCAGGACATTTGTAATGTAGGTAAAATGTAAAAATGCATGCAATTTTTTGAAAATGCACAATAATGATTCACATTGGTTAAAATGCATGGCTGTTTTTTTTTTTTTTTTTAAATGCTTGTTATTTTATATGACGTTTTTCAAGGAAAATTTGAATGCATTTTTAAATTTTACATTACACAACTGCTACAAGTAAAAACACCCATAAAGAGGTTTCCCTACTATAGATTTTCTTGTCATTTATTTAAGTAGTAAAATGGCATCAAAGTCTGATCAGCAGAGGGTCCCCACTTATGCTGAAGTGAAGGGTCCACAGTCCTAGTTAAAGCACAGTAGGAGTTTCTCCTACATGGCACCACTCCCCAGCCAATGCTGTTAAAGGGGTTGTCTCGCTACAAGAATTGCTTTTTATGTTAAAGATCTTGCAAAAAAAAAAGTCACTCTGCAATATATGTCCATTAACAGAGTCCTACCTATTCCTAGATATCCCTTCTTGTATGGGCTGCATCAGCTTCTCAGGTCGCTATACCTACAGACCTGTTCAATCTCTCATGATAGGCTGCCAGCACTGGTTGCTATAGCTACAGACCTGGCTTCTAGTGCAGCCTAGTAGAAGCGAATAAACATGCCCCTGAATTCAAAATGAAACCAAGAAAGCAGGACTGAGGTAAGATGAATCAATGTAGTGAGATAACCCTTTTAAGGAACTACAATGTATTTAGAATCTTCCAATGTAGTAGATTAGCACAATTTGCTCCATAAAACAATACTTTAGTAGAATGTTGACAAAAATATATCTACAGGAAATATGGTGTGTACAGAAAAAGGAAAACAAAAAGTGGGGTTAGTACTCCCACTGACCTTACACAGTCCTTATTCATTATCATCACATATATCATGAATAAGGACCAAGAAATGTGTCTGATACGTGCACACCTGGGGGAGATGCTTTCTCTATATTACAATGTAGTCTGATTTACTTTAATGGGTCTGTTGTAGAATACTAGACAGTGCTTATCATAAGCTTAACTGTACCTTAAAGGGGTTTTGCCAAGAAGTGAGTTCCTTACCTAACAGGCTGATACTCACTTCTTGAGGCTTCATAAAAGGGGCGTTGTGTTTCTGTGTTTAAAAAAACAAGTACCTCCTCTGTGATGTCATCACTCCACCTCCCATTCACGTTCCTGATACTCAGTCTCTGTAGTTGAACAAACATTGTTTTGCTAATCCACAGAGCACAACTGTATTGTGCACAAGCTATATGCATTTTATTTCTCCCTCTTCAGTGCTCAGGAGAGAAGATAAGCTCCGCAGGCAGCGTCTTTCATTCCGGCTGCAGGGGAGAGGGAGGGTGGTGAGCAGAGAGCAGGGAGGGTCTGCCTGTTTACTGATATAATTACATTACAACCAGTGGATTCTCTATACAAAAGACAAGGCATCTTTCTCCCCAGTCCCTTATAAAGCGAGGGAGCATCTGCATGTTTACTAAGATAATTACATTACAACCAGTGGATTCTCTATACAAAAGATACAAGATCTTTCTCCCCAGCCCCTTCAAAGCTCATTCATGTTCCCTGCCTTCAGATAAGAAGTGCAAACACGCAAGTGCGGCCAGATTAGCTCCTGTGAGCTCCTGGTCCTATCTAATGTAAACTGTCAGGAAACCAAGGGCATGTAAGGAAGGCTGTAGCTCTCGCATGATTTACTTTTTTTAATGACATATATTTAGAAAAGTGATTAAATACCCATTTTGGAGGATCCCACGTCAACATTAGATCATGGCAATACCCCTTTAAAGAATCAGTGTTCGGAGGAGTGGTGGGAGTCGGACTATCAGTTAAACACTTACGGCATAGCCTATCCATATGTTCAACAATCCTGGTCTGCCTTCAACTTTGTTATTAGTTAATTCTTGGCTGGATAACCTCCAAGTTTTTAATATTACTATTTGTTAGTATGTTTTGTTGGCTATGTGCACTCTTAGCTTTTCAAAAATTTCCTTAAGAACATCAATTTCTCCTTGTACAAGTTCAAAACCCTTGTCAAGTTGCAATTGACATCACAGCCACTGTGTGGCCACATGTAGACACACCTAGAATAAACCACTCCAAGCAGAGTGTTGCTAAATCATGTTTTTTTAAAAGCTGGTGATCTTGTTCCACTCATCAGGTACAGTACTCAGGTACAGTACATATGCTGACCCAAGTGGAATATCTGCCCTTCCCGATATGTCTCTCAATATACACATATCACATTTATGTTGACATGCAGATTGTTGTCTACAAATATTAACTTGGAGGGAAATAGGTCTTTAGTCTAGTGGTTTCCAACCATATATGTATTACCATAGTGAAGCTCATGAACAATTTTTTGGATGCTATTCGGAAAACACTGCTTTTGTTGATGAAGGCCAACAATCATCTAGATACAAGTTACATAATTGGTACAGTTTAGCTAAAAACAAAAACATAGAAGACGATTTTTGGTTGATTTTTGGTTGTAAACTTCAGACATAGAGCCTATTTGGAAGCCATTCTAATCTTAGAAGACACAGTGGGGTAGCATAAACAAAGGTGAGTTAACCACTCATCTCGCCTGGCATCTGTGTAAAGTATAAAGTGTATATAAGTGAATTGAATGTTGTTGACTTTTTATCATAATCAGAGAAGGATGGATTTTGAAGGGCAGGTGACATAAGTGTACAAATTATTGGATATAGGAAGTAAAGGACAGAACTGAATTTAACATGACCCCAAGACAGTGGGTGTGTTGTTTAGGAGTTTTGGTCATTCCTTATACTGAAATGAAAGTATCATGTTTAGGTTGGCTAGTAGATGTTGGAAACATGAGAAAGTCAGTTTCTGAAAAATGAAATTTTAAATAGAGTTAGAGCATAACTGGGTATTAATGGCAGATGGTATTGAAAGTCACATGTACTGATAGTCGGTCCTGTAGAAGCTTGTAGAGAGAAAGGAAGAGAGGACCTAGGTATAAACCTTGAGGAAACTCAATAGCAAGAGATAGCAGAAAAGTGGAGCCAAGAAATGATACAATAAATCATTGGTCAGAAAGGTCAGAAAAAAATCACCATTAGATTTAGCTGTTAAAAAAATCACTAGACACCTTAGCAAGATCAAAGGGTAGAGTAGAGACACCAGGTTGAGTAGAGTGTTTGCAGATAGATAGCTGGTTAGGTGAGAGTAGACCATGCTTTCTAGGAAGTTCGAAATGAATGGGAATTAGAGGCAGGCTAGCTCCACAGGATGGGTCATGAGATGTTTCTTCAGTTATAACAGCCTGTTTAAAGGAGAAGGGAAAATGGCATAATAAAGAAAGAGGTTAAATATTTTACTTAGGTAAGAAGAGAAGGCCAGACAGAGAGAATGGACAAAGTGTCAGAAAATAGAATCACTAATACATAGTAGGGCGAGTATGAATGACGATCCTGGATGTTTCTTCTATTATTGCGGCAAATACTAAAAGTGAACTGCCCTGAGCAAAATATGGAAGGAGAGGATGTGATGCTTCTTGCAGACTGGAATATAATTTTTGCTGGTTATTGTCAATTTTAACTTTGAAATAATTGGCCAGGTTTTCAGCATGAGGGTAGACACCAGCACTTTATTCCTAAAGAGGAAGTGAAGAGTATCAAATAGATGGCTAATAAGATAATGTGGAGATGAGGAAGTTGAGATTGACTTGTTTGGCAAACGGATATGGTGTGTAATAAAATTTTTAGCAGGACTTTGTAATGGAGAAAATATGTTGATATATTTTCTTTATAGACGTCCATCACACCAGAAAATGAATTTAATGTGCGTGCCAAAGTTGTTGATATAGGGAGGTTCGAGGTGTTAGGGATGCTGCTTTATCCAGGTTGTGTTTTAGAGTGCACAAAGAAGTATATAAAAAAAAGGTTAAAGAGCTCACCGGACACTTGCTGAGACAGTGTTCTTGGGCTGTCTTGCCTTATACTCTCCCTTTCCCCCTTCGCTGCACAGCTTGAACTACTAACCTGGGCTGTCATCCAGTCTGTAAATTTCCTTCTATGTGCCGCTGACTTTCCCTCCTTTTGCTGCTTTACAATGCCCGGAGCTGCTGACTGTCTTCGGCTTTAAACTTGCACAGCATATCTTCATAAAGAAAAATACTGCTTCAGTATAAAATGCAGCTTCTTTATTGTGGATTTAACTCTCCATATACATACATAAACACACAAGCATGTGCGTGCACAACCCATGCAGGTTGTTTATCTAACATGCATAGGTTAGAAATGCGTAGCATAGTGCACACACCTGCTTGTGTGTTTATGTATGTATATGGAGAGTTAAATCCACAATAAAGAAGCTGCATTTTATACTGGAGCAGTATTTTTCTTTATGATGATATGGTGTATGCATTTTAGAGTGCATTTGTAATATATGGCAGCCAGATTGTGAAGGGGGAGGAAAGAGATTAAGGGCATTAACTCCTTATAAACATTGAATGTACCAATACATCCTAGCCAGGAAGGTTTTCCAACAAATGGATGTATGGGTACATTCTGGACATCGTGCGGGCTCACATGCAGAGCTTGTACGATCGGAGCATGGAAACAGCTGTGATGTCATGCTTCATCTGCCACGACCGTAGCTTACCGTGGACACGGGTGATTAACCACTTAGCTGCCATGATCAATTGCGACAGCTAAGGGAAAGACAGAGGGAGGGAGCTTCCTCTGTCTGTATCACATGAGCTGATGTTCTCCCTAGCAACCTGGAACCCTAACAAAGGCTTACAGGTTGCAGGTGATGTCACTACACCTGGCTATGCCCTGAGGGCATACTGCTATGTACTGATATGCATTGTAATAGCGATCTAAGATCACTGATTCAAGTACTGAATGGGGATAAATAAAAAAAAAAAGGAAAAAATAAAATGAGTAACACACATACACACACACACACACACACACAATGAAATAAAAACATGTACACTGCCCTTTCACCTTTAGAAACCCAAAAAGATGAAAAAGGAATAAAGTACGCATATTTGGTATCATCACATGTGTAATGACTATAAATCTGTAATTTTATTTAATGCACAGTCACAGAATTAAAATTTTTGTTCATTCTGCAGCACATAAAATGTACTCACAAAAATTCTTCCTATTAAAATATAACTTTTAATAAACAAACGTTAAAAAACTATATGCTAAATAAACATTGAATGGGACAATAGAATCTAGGATCAGTGAATTAACCCTATTCTTCCCCTAGACACCTTCAACTAGAAAAATGCCCTAAGCGGAGAACCCGCCCTGAAAAAGGGCGACCCCACAATAGCTCCTAAATAAATCCCTAGATTATCCCTATACTTATATAGGTGAAACAAATAAAGGGAATAAAGACCGTAATCTACCCCAGTCTACAATAAGGTGTAAAGGGCATATGGGTACATAATAACAAATCAATGTGAACAATGTCCTATTAAAGATATATTCAAGACCTCAACAATAGGTGAGTAAAAGTACCAAAAGAATATATACAAATCACCAGACGTGTTTCGTCCCGATCTCAGGAACTTCTCAATGGGTTCCAACTTCAAAAACACTTATATTCATGATATTCATACAGTGCAAATCCCAAAATATGCTATTGATGTTCACATAGAAAGTCCTGTATCTTCAATGTCAATACAGACCAGGATCACTCACGTATATACCCAGGAGTTGGTTTGTCTCCAGGGGATGAGGGCGCCACGTTTGTCTGCACCTGTAAAGTCCCACACCATCTACCAAAAGAGGGGGAGTATATATAGTGTCCAATAACTCCTCCTCCAATATACCAATGCCTCCTACCGTGTTTCCCCGATAGTAAGACACCCCCGATAGTAAGACGTAGCAGTGTCTTAGGGAGGTCGCCTAATGTAAGACGTACCCCGAAAGTAAGACGTAGCGCGACCTGATGACGTCACTGCCTGTGCCGGGATGAGCGCGCGGGAGGCCGGAGCAGCGAGGAGGCGGCGCGGCGCGGGAGACGGAGCAGCGGGGAGCCAGGTAAGTGATTTTCTGCCTACAGCTGGCCCTATACCTGTCTACAGCTGGCCCTATACCTGCCTACAGCTGGCCCTATACCTGCCCTATATAAGACATACCCCGAAAGTAAGACATAGTGGGACTTTTGGGGGTAAAAAGAATGTAAGATGCTGTCTTACTATCGGGGAAACACGGTATTAAATGTATTAACCATATGGCTAGCAGAAACACTTTATTACACCTACCAACACACTACTCACACTCCATCCTCCGCCGGCAAACATTCCAGCGTCCACAAACTCCCAGTGCGCATGTCCGGCCGCACACAAGATGGCGCCGGCGGCATCAACAAATCCCCCGCGCCTGCGCTAATCATCGTACCAAAACATTTACTTCCGCGTATGCGCCTCCAGCAGACAGATAGCGCCCGGGCACTCGTAGCGTACGCGCCGCCAGAGGATTGATAGCGCCGGTTATACACCCAAAATAATGGAGCCAAGGGAGGAAATATATTTTCACTCTCCCTATACCAGGGCAGTAGCTGTATAAGTCATTAATCTTCCCTGAGCATATATATATATATATCAGATACATGATTGTGGACTCACATAATATTAAGGGCATATATAGATGTAGGTAGGCATATGTCTGCAGTATACATAGGATACATATTGTGTTAGCATTATGGATATTCGGCATTAAATACTTATCATTAGATAAATGGGGAAATCCGTGTTTTAGACAGGCGTCTTAAGAAATATATACTCAATAGACCAACCACATGTTACAGGAAGCACGTAAATGATAATGATTCATTCAATCCCCTGGGATATACACTATCCAACCTATATATCCACTGGGTCTCTCTCTGTAGGATTAGGTTATCCCAGTCCCCCCCTCTTATCGGGGGTCTTATAATGTCAATTCCTCTAAATTGCATAGCCTCAGGTTTACCATTGTGATTTTCCCACACATGTCTAGCAATAGGTGTATCTTGCTGTTTTTTGATATCACCTATATGCTCGCCAATCCTTCTTCTAAATTCCTGTCGTGTCTTTCCTACATAATTCAACCCACATGAACATGTGGCCAAAAAATCACACCAACTGATATACAGTTAATAAATCCTTTGATAGTATATTTACGATTATCCTTCTCATCTCCAAAGGTCTTACGGTTAACAACGTATTGGCAGAATTTGCTCGAACCGCACTTAAAACAGCCATTCGGCTGTCTCCCTAGCCAGGTCTCTCTTTCAGGAGGTGCAATAAAATGGCTCCTAATTAAGCGATCTCTTAAACTCCGTCCCTTTCGATATGTGATAGAGGGAACCATTGGTAATATTTCTTTTAGCGTATCATCCTGCAAAAGAATATTCCAATATTTTTTAATAATGTCTCGTATTTGATCAGCATTAGAGTTATATTCGCCGATAATACGTAAATCATTTCTCATAGTCCCTAAAGGTTCCCCCTCCTTTATTCTAGGGACCAACAAATCAATCCTATCTTCTTGCATCGCTTTTTGGTATGCCTCTTTTAACGGTGTCTCGGGGTAGCCTCTCATTTTAAAACTTTCTCTCAATTCTTTTGCTTGGGTTTTAAAGAATGAAAATACTACAAATTCTATATGAACAGAGGATTTATACCAATATATCACTGCAAATAATAATCCCTGTTAAAACATAACTTTTACTAGACTATTTTAAAATATTAATATCTAAACCCCTATATATTACCACTGCATACCTAGATGATACAGCATACTGTGCATTATCTGCCAGTGGAGTAATCGCCCCGATAAAGAGCGGCTCCGCTTTAATGACAGACAATATCACTACATGCGTGTATAGACACCTTTAAATTCCAGCTATCCCGACGCGTTTCCCCCCATACAATTCTAGGGTTCATCAGGGGATTCAAAATTTCTCTCACTGTGGAAAAAGAATACGCTATATACAACGCATATACTACAACACATGTACTTCCAAATTAGATAAGTAGACTGATACTTAGCTCAAGTGCTGCCAGGTATAATGACGATAGTTCCCGCAGCACCTCTAGTACGCTGGCACCCAAGATAAGAGGGATACCAATGTATCAGTCTACTTATCTAATTTGGAAGTACATGTGTTGTAGTATATGCGTTGTATATAGCGTATTCTTTTTCCACAGTGAGAGAAATTTTGAATCCCCTGATGAACCCTAGAATTGTATGGGGGAAACGCGTCGGGATAGCTGGGATTTAAAGGTGTCTATACACGCATGTAGTGATATTGTCTGTCATTAAAGCGGAGCCGCTCTTTATCGGGGCGATTACTCCACTGGCAGATAATGCACAGTATGCTGTATCATCTAGGTATGCAGTGGTAATATATAGGGGTTTAGATATTAATATTTTAAATAGTCTAGTAAAAGTTATGTTTTAACAGGGATTATTATTTGCAGTGATATATTGGGTTTTAAAGGTCACAGTATCTGAACAATTCCTCCTCAGGTGGAGATACTACCCCCTCGGATTCCCTCTCATCAGAGGTCTTGGGTAACAGCTCTCCCATCTGAGGAGGCTATTCGTTGCTGTCTCCTTCCTGTACACTTTTGTACCCAATGTTCCATCAAAGTTCTTGGAAATGGTCACATCAAGGAAAGGTATAGTGTATTCATTACAGATAAATGTGAATCTCAGCCCTATTGCATTCAGATTAAGAGATGCAACAAAATCTTCAAAGGATGCAACATCTCCTTTCCAGAATACAAGAATGTCATCTATGAAATGTACCCATAGTACAATATGCTCATTGGACCCTCCTAGTTCATCATTAAAGACTATCGTATCCTCCCACCAGCCCAGGAGCAAATTTGCATATGTGGGGGTCATAGGGCTCCCCATAGCAGTGTCCCTGAGCTGGTGGTAGATCTTTCGGTCAAATACAAAGATGTTATTTTCCAATGCAAATCTAAGTAAAGATAAGATGAACAGGTTATGTTTCTTATATTGTGTCCCTCTGGACTCTAGGAAGTATTCTACTGCTTTTATTCCTTCCTCGTGTGGTATTGATGAGTATAGGGCTTCAACATCTATACTGCATAACAGTGTTCCTTCATCAACTGTCACCCCTTCCAATTTCAATAACAGATCAGATGTATCTCTAATGTATGAGGGTAAAGAGGTCACAAATCCTCTCAGATTTTTATCCATATATACACCCAAATTCTGGGTCAGGCTTCCAATTTCCGAGACTATGGGCCTACCTTTAAGGGGACTAATCCCTTTATGAACCTTAGGTAGCCCATAGAAAGTTGAGTATATATTTCTTAAGACGCCTGTCTAAAACACGGATTTCCCCATTTATCTAATGATAAGTATTTAATGCCGAATATCCATAACGCTAACACAATATGTATCCTATGTATACTGCAGATATATGCCTACCTACATCTATATTTGCCCTTAATATTATGTGAGTCCACAATCATGTATCTGATATATATATATATATGCTCAGGGAAGATTAATGACTTATACAGCTACTGCCCTGGTATAGGGAGAGTGAAAATATATTTCCTCCCTTGGCTCCATTATTTTGGGTGTATAACCGGCGCTATCAATCCTCTGGCGGCACGTACGCTACGAGTGCCTGGGCACTATAAGGTGAATGAATGGATCACAGCCCTCCTCTGGGCTCCGCTGTGTTGGCTGTGGTAGTGGCGCTGTCTGCTGGCGGCGCATGTGCGGGAGTAAATGTTTTGGTACGATGATTAGCGCAGGCGCGGTGGATTTGTTGATGCTGCCGGCGCCATCTTGTGTGCGGCCGGACATGCGCACTGGGAGTTTGTGGACGCTGGAATGTTTGCCGGCGGAGGATGGAGTGTGAGTAGTGTCTTAGTAGGTGTAAGAAAGTGTGTCTGGTAGACATATGGTTAATACATTTAATAGGAGGCATTGGTATATTGGAGGAGGAGTTCCTGGACACTATATATACTCCCCCTCTTTTGGTAGACGGTGTGGGACTTTACAGGTGCAGACAAACGTGGCGCCCTCATCCCCTGGAGACAAACCAACTCCTGGGTATATACGTGAGTGATCCTGGTCTGTATTGACATTGAAGATACAGGACTTTCTATGTGAACATCAATAGCATATTTTGGGATTTGCACTGTATGAATATCATGAATATAAGTGTTTTTGAAGTTGGAACCCATTGAGAAGTCCCTGAGATCGGGACGAAACGCGTCTGGGGATTTGTATATATTCTTTTGGTGCTTTTACTTACCTATTGTTGAGGTCTTGTATATATATCTTTAATAGGACAATGTTCATATTGATTTGTTGTCATGTACCCATATGACCTTTACACCTTATTGTAGACTTTGGTAGATTACGGTCTTCACTCCCTTGATTTATTTACCTATAGAAGTATAGGGATAATCTAGGGATTTGTTTAGGAGCTGTTGTGGGGTCGCCCTTTTTCAGGGCGGGTTCTCTGCTTAGGGCATTTCTCTAGTTGAAGGTGTCTAGGGGAAAAATAGGGTTAATTCACCGATCCTAGATACTACTGTCCCATTTAATGTTTATTTAGAATACAGTTTTTTAACATTTTGTTTATTAAAAGTTATATTTTAATAGGAAGAATTTTTGTGAGTATATCTAATGACGAGTATTCCTAGAGTTGTACAGGTGGGAAAGTATAGAGTTAGCACATAAAATGGAATAAAAGGCGATCAAAAAGTCATATTAATACACCACCCCCCAGATTTTGGAACAATTCCATTCTTACTATCAGGGGCTGTACAATCTTTCTAGGTGTAACCACTCTTCAGATTCTCTGGAGGGATTTTTGAAGAAATCTTCACTGCGAAGGTTCTCTCAGAAAAACTGTCTCAATTAGAGTCCCCATTTTCACCAGATAGAATTACAAACACCCATTTTTCCTACCTGCAGGCAAGAGTCCAAGGCCCTGATGGGTATACTGCAATTTTTTTCAAAACTTTTAAGGAACTACAAAGCGAACCCATTGTTAGACTCTTTTAACTCAAATTTCCCAATCTCAACTTTTCCCCCCTTTCCCTTTTTACAGCACATATCACCGTAATCCCCAAGCCAGGTAAAGACCCAATGCTATGCCCTAGCTATAGACCTATATCGCTTTTAAAATACGATACTAAAATTATTTGCTAAAATGATAGCACTGAGCTCAATTCAATTTTAGGGAAACTAATACATTTTGATCGGTGGGATTCATCCCATAAAGGGGAAACTAGGGACAATACCCTAAAACTTTTTCTATCATAAATCACGCTTCTCATCAAACCCCACCATGCATGCTCCTATAACTGGATGCAGAGAAAGCGTTCGACAGAGTAGACTGGCGATTTTTGCAGTCTGCTCTGTCGAACATTGGTGTGGGTCCAGTTATGATGCACAAAATCCTTCCCCTAAAATCATGCCCTTGCGCCCAGATAAGAATAAATGGGTCCCTTTCCCAGACCGTTTCAGATCCGCAACGGAACCAGGCAGGGATGTCCGTTTATCACCAAATTCTATTATGTCATTATTATGGAACATCTGATGCAGTCCATCAGAAACGAGGAGATGTGAGAGGTACCCAAAATAAAGGATCAGCAATACAAATGTGACCTCCTTTATACATTGCACATCGTTTAAACATCTCCCCCGGTTTTCTAATGAATACCCTAAAGGAATTTGGCCAATAAGTAATTTTCAAAGTAAATTTTTCTAAAAGTATTGCTTTTAAACATTAACCTCCCAAGTTCGGTAGTGGACTCAATAAAACGAAAATTCCCTTTTTAAGTGGGCTAAGAAAATCATTTACTTACCTAGGGATACAAATCCCGCTAAATCAACTTTCTTGTATACGCCCTAACTATGCTCCCCTATTAACTTCTATAAAAGATGACCTTAGCAGAGGGGATAAAAAGGATTTCTCTTGGGGGGGGAAAGGTGAACATCGTAAAGATGAATATCTTACCACGTCATTTATACCTTTTCCCCAGACTATCCCACTTAAGCTTCCAAAGACCTTCTTCCAGGGTATCAATAAACATCTTACGCACTTCATATGGGCTGGAAAAAGCCAAGATTGCAAGAGAAATTTTGATTCGATCCAAAAATAAAGGGTGGGTTGGCTTTGACGGACATCAAATCATACTATGTAGCGGCGGCCTCACCAGAGTGATAGACTGGTTCCACCATACGACAAAAAAATGTTGGGTTCAGATGAAGAGGCAATAATCAGCTCCCCAAAAATCAGCTCTACCATGGACACTTACTTTTGATAGGAACAGAATTAAAACCACAAATATACCTCTTGTTTCCAGAATCACATCTTCTGTTCTCAGAGTGTATGGTCCAAAATATAGGCTATTCTTCCCAGACGGGCCTCTTATCCCGATAAAAGGGAATACAAACCCTATCAAATTATCTATTCCCACCTTGTATATCAAAAAGACTCAAAAGATCGAACTCTCACATTACACGACTTTCTGGGACACCACCCCTTTAAAGTTATGAAACACTAAACCTTTCGAGAAGAGAACACCCAACAGTGGTTACAGTATATGCAAATCAGACATTTTTTACACTGTTAATAAAAAGAAAATAGATTTACATAGGGATTTAACAGAATTTGAATCACTATGTGCTCTTAAGAAACCTCCAGCCCATCTCATCTCTCAGATAAAATAAAAATGATAATTACTTTCCCTTTAACCCCATACAAACCCACTTATCAAAATCGATGGGAGACAGGAAATTAAACGCTTCATTTACTGATGCGAATGGGAGAAAGCGTGTATTTTAACACATAGGGCATTGGTATCTTGCCGAATCCAAGAAACAAATTTCAAAGTTCTGTCTAGATGGTATTGGGTACCAACCCTCCTTAATAAACTATATCCCTCAGTCCCAAACATGTTGCTGGAGATGTGGGGAAACACAGGGATCAAATAACCATATCTGGTGGGGGTGTATGGAGATCTAGTCTTTCTGGACCAGGGGTGATTGGGCATAATTAAATTAATAAAGGGAATAACCTTGCAGAATGATCCCTCTGTGCTCCTTCTTTTTTATGTTCCCGCAAAAAGCCCCCTATGCCCTAAAGGGAAGTCTCATGCTCTTTCTTTTAGTAGCAGCAAGGATTTGATCCCAAGACTTTGGAGATACACATAACTCCGTCGATCACATCCTGGTTTAGGGAGATTTTCCTCTACAGAGAATGGGGAACTCAGAGCAGGATAATTTCACCTCCCGACAAGCACAATAGGACATGGAGGGATTGGGTCTCCTTCCAAATCTTCCCCTGAATACTCCAACCTCATATAAGACCTTCTTTGTATCTTTTTGGGATCTTTCCTCTGACTAGATATAGAAAATTAAGTTGTTGGGCGCGGGATGTGCATAATTGGCAGCACTTAGTTGTTTTTATTTTTCTGTTTTAATGTAAGTTTGGATCTGATGATATGTTTCAGTTCTGATTAATCTTATTGCTAATCTGTAGACCACTATCACAATAATAGTACATTTTTTATATAACTTTGCTTTTAGGTTACCAATCCAGGAGCATTGTGTTATTTCATGAGGTTATATTAAGCCATTTAAAAAAGTTAATAGAAATTTCTATGTCTATTCTACTAGATGTGAATTACAGAAAGGATTGTTGTGCTATTTCTATTTTTTCTTGTACTGCTGATTGCATTTATTAATACAATGACTTCTTTGAATATGAAAAAAGTCATATTAATGTCAAACTGGTGCCAATTAAAATGTCAGTTTGTCCCACAAAAAAGCCCATACAAAACTTTTTGTATGAAAAATAAAAAAGGTATGGCTATCAGAAGATAGTGATGCATAAATATTGTTTAACACAATATTCAGCTTCATATTCAGAAAAATAAAAAAAGTTATGGCTGTTAAACGCATTTCTATTACGTAAAAGTAGTAAAACGTAAAAAAAACTAAAACTAAAAAACTGTGAAACACTTGTGGACCCAAATTTCACAATACACACCTAGATGAGTTCCCTGAGGTGTGTTGAGTCCAAAATGGGGTGACTTCTGTAAGGTTTCACCTGTTCTGGTACTTTGGGGACTTTGCAAATATGATATGGCACCCACCAAAATCTGCATTCCAAAGGCCAAATAACGCTTCCTACCTTGTTTGCCCTGCCATGTGCCTAAACAGCAGCTTATACCCACATATAGGGTATTGCGAAACTTGGAAGAAATTGAACAAAATATTTTGGGTTGCTTTTTTCCAGTATTCCTTGTGAAAATTAAACATTTCAGATAATATTTCAGATTGTTTGAAAAAAATTTCATTTTCACAGCTTATCACTATAAAAATTAGTGAAACAGGTGTGTGGTCAATATGCTCATTACACCCCTGGATTTATTTCTTAAGGGGTTTAGTTTTCAAACTGAGGTGTTTTTAAAGGTGTTTATTAAGTTTTAGCACCTTAGGGTATACACAAACCTGTAATGGCGCCTAAAGAAAATTGAAATGAAAATTAGATCCCTAAATCCAGTAGATGCCTCTCCTATTCTGAGTCTTGTGGCTGAGTAAAATAGCACACTAGGACCACATATGGGATATTTCTAAAAACTGTAGAATCAGAGGAATCAACATTGAGATGTATTTCTCTGTTGTCATTTATAGTGGTCCAGTGAATAATGGAAACAAATTGAAAAGCTGCAAAAGATGTGAAATTTGAAAGATTGAAATTTCACCTCCACATTGCTTTAATTTCTATAAAACACCAAGAGGGTTTATAAACTTCCTAAATGCTGTTTTGGATACATTAAGGGGTATAGTTTCTTAAATGTTGTCATTTATTGGGTCATCTTACAAACACACCCCTCAAAGCTATGTTAGAACTGCACTGGACCCTAAAAAAAATCATTTTTGCAAATTTTCTTGAAAATGTGAAAAATTAGTGCTAAATTTATAGACCCCCTAATGTCATTAAAAAATAAAAGGGCATTTAAAAAATAATGCCAACATACAGTATACATATGCTAGATGTTAGTTCTAAACTATTTTATATGGTATAAATATCTGTCTTACACACAGAAATGTTTGAAGTTTGAAACTGGCAAAGTTTTCTTAATTTTTATATTTTTCATAAATAAACAAGGATTGTATGGACCAAAATATTTTACTTACTTAACCCCTTAACCCCCGGGGCCCGGAAAAAATTGTTAATGACCCGGGAAAATTTTTTTTTTGTTTTTGACTCCTTGCGTTTTTTAAAAAGTTTTTAAAAATTTTTTTTTTTTTAAAAGACGCAGTTTTATGAGGCCCCGTTTTTTTTTCGGGGGCAAGTTGGGACTTTATGGGGGAAAAGTTTAAATTACTTTTTTAAAAAATTGGAGAATTTTTTTTTTTGTTTTTTAATTTTTTTTTTTTTACCCATTCACATTTTTCACCCAAAAAATTGTTAGATTAAAATTTTACAGGTTATTACGGGTGGTTTTGGATACCTAAAAATGTGTTGTGTTTTTTCTTGTGTGTAATATATGCACCAAATATTTTTTATTAAATATTTATTTTTTTTTTTATTTTTTATTTTTTTTTTTATTTTTTTATTTTCTTTTTAAGTTTTTTTTTTTTTTTTTTTTTAAAACCCCCTGAAGGGGAAATGTTAAAATTTTTTTTTTTTTTTCAATTTTTTTAAAGGGGATTGCCTATTCATATATGCTAATTAGGATGGGGGGAATTGATTCTTTAAAGAAGTGGGGGAAATTTGTTTTTTTGAATTTAAAAAAAACCCTTTGGTTCGGACCCCAAATCGGGCTTTGGGGTTTTTTCGGGGGGAACGAAGTGTGCTTTTGAAATTTTAAAATGGCAATGGCGCTTTCATGGGGCAAAGCCCCTCTGGGAGGAAGAAGGGCCCTAGCTGCATGACATGTGCAGAGATGAAGCCCCAAACAGAGGGCCGGGGGATTCCCGTGACGGGCACCCCCCACTATATAAGCCGAGCGCGCCCTGGAAAACTTTACAAATTTCCCCTCTCTGTATGAAGGGAAGGGGTTTTTTCTTTTTTTCTGGGGTGGGAAACGCCCTTTTTGAAGAACTGATTTTTTTTTTACAGCGATTTTGTGGGGTGTTTTCAGCTTGTTTTCGGACTTTTTCTCTGAATGTTCTATTTCTGATTTTTTGGGGGTATTGGATTGAAATCCGTGTTGGGGTTCCACTGAGCTGCTTTTTCAAATTAAAATTTTCCCAAATGGGGTTTAAGCCGTTCCCCCCTTTTTTTCATTTTAAAAAAACAAGGGGTTTTTTTCAATACAAATACCACCCTTTATTTTTGGCTTCTGAATTCTATTGCGCAAATTTTCATCCAGGGGTTAATTAAACGTTTTTTTGCTGGGTGTGCTGACAAAAAAAAAAAACCGTTTTTTTTCAACGCCAAATATATTATATATTTTTTTTTTGGGAGCCTAATTCACAAGCAAAAAGGGTAATTTCAAAAAATGTATCTCTTGTTGTTTTGGCGTAGGGAAAAAACGCATATTGAAAACCGCTATAGTTTGTGCGGTAAATTTTTATTGCGCAATTTACATCCAGGGGTTAAATTTAAACGTTGTTTTGCTGGGTGTGCTGACAAAATAAAAAGTTTTTTTTTCAACCCTAAATATATATTTAAAATTTTTTTTGGGAGCCTAATTCACAAGCAAAAGGCCCAATTTCAAATGTATCTCTTGTTTGGGGTGGCGTAAAAAAACACGCAATTGTAAAAAACCCCTTTTTGTTTGTGCGGCTTAAAATTTTTTTGGGGCAATTTAAATCCAAAGGGGTTTAAATTTAAACGTTGTTTTGTGGTGTGGTGACAAAAATAAACCGTTTTTTTTCAAGCCAAAATATATATTTTTTTTTTTGGGAGCCTAATTTACAAGAAAGGGAAAATTTAAAAATGTATCTCTTGTTTTTGTGGCGTAGAAAAAAACCCCGCAATTGTAAACCCCTACTAGTTTGTTTCGGGTCAAATTTTTTGGGGCAAAAATTTCTTTCCGGGGTTAATTTAAACGTTGTTTTTCTGGTGTGCTGACAAAAAAAACCCCTCTTTTTCAACGCCCCAAAAATATTTTATTAAATTTTTTTTTTTAGCCTAATTTACAAGCAAAAAGGTAAATTTCAAAATGTAATCTCTTGTTGTGGGGGCGTTTGAAAACACGCAATTGTAACACGCTTCTAGTTTGGGGGCTCAAATTTTTTGGGAAAAAAAAATTTTCATCCCCGGGGTTAATTTTAAAGGTTTTTTTTGCTGGGTTGTGTGACAAAAATAAACCGTCTTTTCAACGCCAAATATATATATTTTTTTTTTTGGGAGCCTAATTTTACAAGCAAAGGCTAATTTTCAACTGTATTCTTGTTGTTTTTGGCGTAGAAAAAAACGCAATTGTAAAACGCTACTAGTTTGGGGGGCCCCAATTTTTTTGGCGCAAAAAATTTTCAAACCCGGGGGTTTAATTTAAACGTTGTTTTGTGGTGGGGTCGGGCAAAAAAAAACCGTTTTTTTTTCAACGCCAAAATATAATTTTTTTTTGGTAGCCCAATTACAAGCAAAGGCAAAATTCAAAGGGATTCCCTTTTTGTGTTTGGGTAGAAAAAACACGCTTTTGTAACCGCTATAGTTTTTTGCGGTCAATTCTTTGGCGCCAAAATTTTCATCCAGGGGTTTTAAAATTTAAACGGGTTTTTTGCTGGGGGGTGCTGACAAAAATAAACCCTCTTTTTTAACGCCAAAAAATTTTATATTTTTTTTTTGGTAGCCCAATTTTAAAGCAAAGGTAATTACAATGTATCTTTGTTGTGTTGGTGTAGGGAAAAAAACGCAATTTTTAACACGCTACTATTTTGTTTCGGCCCCAATTTTTTTGGCGCAAATTTTTCATCCCGGGGGAATTAAGCGTTGCTTTTGCTGGTTTGGTTTTTGACAAAAAAATAAAACCCTTTTTTTTCAACGCCAAAATATATATTTTATTTTTTTGGTAGCCTAAAATTTCCAAGCAAAAGGCCCCCAAAATTTCCCCAAGTTAAAATTTTTTGTTGTGTGGGGTAGAAAACCCGCAAATTTAACACGATATAAAATTTGTTGGCCCCGGCCCCAATTCTTTTTGGGGAAGTTCATCCAGGGGTTAAATTAAAGCGGTTTTGTTTTTTTTTCTGGTGGCTGACTAAAAAATAAAACCCTCTTTTTTTTAAAGCCAAAAATATTAATTAAAATATTTTTTTTGGTAGCCTTTAATTTTACAAGCAAAGGTTAAAAATTTTCAAAATTTTTTATCTCTGTTGTGTGGCGTAGAAAAACACGCAATTGTAACACGCTACTAGTTTTGGGTTTCGGCCCAATTTTTGGCCCCAAAAATTTTTAAACCAAGGGGTTTAATTAAACGGTTTTTTTTTGCTGGGTTTTGCGGGCCAAAAATTAAAACCGTTTTCAAAAGCCAAAAAATATATTTTTTTTTTTTGGTAGCCTAATTAAAAAGCAAAAGGGTAAATTTCAACTTTTTATTTTCTTGTTGTGTGGCGTAAAAAAACACGCCCAAATTTTTAAAACGCTACCCAGTTTTTGCGGCTCAAATTTTTTGGCGCAAATTTCACATCCAGGGGTTAAATTAAGCGTTTTTTTTGTGGGGTGGTTGACAAAAAATTTAAACCGTCTTTTTTCCCAACGCCAAAAAATAATTTTTTTTTTTTGGTACCCTTTTTACAAAGCAAAAAAAACAAAAATTTAAACTGTTTTCCTTTTTTTCCCTTTTTTTGTGGGGTTAAAAAAAAACACGCAATTGTAACACGTACTAGTTTGTGCGGTTTAATTTCTTTGGCGCAATTTTCATCCAGGGGGTTAAAATTTTGGTTGTTTTTTTGGGGTTGGTTTTTGGCTGACAAAAAAAAAAACCGTCCTTTTTCAACGCCCCAAAAAATTTTTTTTTTTTTGGTAGGCCCCCAAATTTCCCGCAAAGGCTAAAAATTTCAACTGTATCTTTGTTGTTGGTTTTAGAAAAACACGCAATTGTAACACCCCCACTGTTTTGGTTTTCGGCTCAATTCTTTGGCGAATTTACATCCAGGGGGTTTAAATTAAAATTGTTTTGGTTTTTGGTGGTGTCTGACAAAAATTTAAACCGTCTTTTTCCAAAACGCCCAAAAAATATATATATTTTTTTTGGTTTGCCTTTTAAATTTACAAAAACAAAAGGGTAATTTTCAAAATGTATCTTTTTTTTGTGTTTGGGGTTAAGGGGAAAAAACGCAATTGTAACACGTACTTTGTTTTTGGCCGGCCTCAAATTTTTTTGGCGCAAAATTTTTCCCGGGGGTTAAAATTAAAGCGTTGTTTTTTCTGGTTTGTTGACAAAAATAAACCGGGCTTTTTCAAAAGCCAATTTTAAAAATAATTTTTTTTGGTAGCCTTTTAATTTAAAAAGCAAAGGCTAATTACAAAATGTATCCCCTTGTTTTGTGGCGTTAGAAAACCCCGGCAATTGTAAAAACGCTTTTCAAAGTATAAATTTGTGCGGGGGTCAAATTCTTTGGCGCAATTTACATCCCGGGGTTAATTTTTTAAACGTTGTTTGCTGGTGTGTGACAAAAATAAACCGTCTTTTTCAACACCGAAAATTTTTAACCCTTTTTTTGTTGCCCTAAAAATTCCAAAAAAAGCCCAAGGTTAATTAAGCCGTTTTTTGGCCTTTTTCATTTTGTAAAACCCACAAGGTTTTTTGTAAAAACGGGAAAAACAAGTAATTTTTCCCCGCCATTTTTTTGGAGGCCCAAATTTTTTATCCAAGGGGTTACCCCTAAGCTTTTTTTTTACTGGTTCATTTTTGGAAATCAAAAACAGGGGGTATATTTATCTTTTACGATAGCCCTTTATTTAAAAAAGTGTTTTGTACATTTTGAACAAACAGTTTTGTCAGACCAAAAAAGAAGGGGGGCAGGGTTTTTGCCAACTGGATTGGGCAAATGGCACAAACATTTTTTGGGAAAAGGGCCCAAGGGCGCAAACACTAGCAAAAAAGGGAACCCTTTGCGAAGCAAGGGGCCCCCTCACTTTTTTTTTTGAAAAGGGCCAAAACGCCGTGTCAAAACTAGCGGCCCTGTGTTGTTCAAACAAAACCCAAGGGTTTTTTGAATTTGGTTTGACTAGGTATCCTCTTTTTTCCCAAAATGAAAATTGAAAACCCCAAACCATAGTCGGTGGGAACCCCCAGACACAACACTTAGTTGGCATGGCCCGGGGTAAGGGGAACTTTTCCCGCGGCCCCCACCTGTCCTCAGGGCCCCCCCTCTGTCCCCCTCCAGTTCCTCAGCCAGGGAATTTTACTTTTTGTGGTCTGGGCTCAAGGGCGCCAATAATTTTTAAAACGAGGGAAAGAAAAATTTGAGGGGGCAGTCGCAGTAGTGGCAGCGAAGAAATGGGGCCAATTTCCCCCGCTTCTTGCAAAAAAAGGGGGCAAAGTATAGATGTGGAAGGAGTGGCAAAGGGGAAAGGTTTTTTGTGGTGAGAGGTCAGCCTTCCCGGTTTTCAAGAAACCGGGGTGAAGAGGACAAATTTTGTTTTTTCGATGAAACACAAATAGAATTTTATTTTGTAGGCCCAAACCCGCACTTGGGGAAGCCCGGGTGAAGAAAGGGCTTCAATTTATTGTTTGGAGAAAGAGGGCGTCCAGCTTGAGCCTTTCCAGGGAGCGGGCCGGAAGCCAAACAAAAGTGGGTTGTGTGGCCGTGAGTCAGCAGGGGTAGCAAACAGTGTGAAAGGGCGGGAGCCAAAACGGCCCCGGGGTTTGAAAACCCCCTTCGCAGGTCCAAAACAGTAAAACGGGGACAGGGGCTCAAGCGAGGTTTCGGCGGCAGTAGACTCAACACGTTGGGGTTTTAAAATCTTCCCCCGGCGGTTGTGGGAGTTCTTTGTAAGACACCCGGGGGAGCCAAAAATGGGTAAAATTTTTAGAAAAACTTTTTTGGGGCCAAAAAAAGTGAAGCCGGGTGGCCAGGGAAAACTAACCGGTTGGCACAACGGCCCTGCGTCAAAAACATGCCCGGCGTTCCCAAAAGTTTGGTGGCCCGGGAGAAAAGTGGCTCAGATTTTGGGGGGTCCCTCTGCCGCTGAGCTTGCCAAAACAAAGGGAAGGTGGGCACGCATGCCATTTTTAAACCAGGTCAAGGCCCCCCAACCCCTGAGAAGGGGAGCTGTTTTCTTTGACAAACCTTTTTTCCCGGTTTTCCAAAATGCTCATGACTCCTCGCTACTCTTTGGGGCCAAACCCTGTCGTTAGAGAGGCGATTTGTAAAGGAAAAACAGTATTTCGTCCCAACCATTTTTTTAAAGGGGGAGCGTGACCGTGGGTCCTGTCCAAGTTGTAGGTACTGCAAATCCCCCCCTTTTTAAAAGGTTTGGGCTTTGCACCAAAATTTAGAGAAACTAATGGCTTGTGCCGGGGCCGGGGGATTTGGGGAGTTTCCCAAGCCGTTAATTTTTTTTTCCAAAATGGCTTAAATACCAGCACTTTTTAAATATGTTTGAAAAGAAAGGGGGGGTCAGTTTTTGGGCTTATCGGTTTGTTCCAAAAGGGAAACCCCCCGGGCAAAAGGGGGACGTCTGGAAAACTTGTGGTAACTACCCCGGGCAAAAGGGCCAGTACGTTCCTTTACGGGCCCCCTGGGGTTGGAAATTTTGCTTCCCGCCCAGGCAACACCAAACCCAACTTGGAAAAGGGCGCCCCTTTTTCCTTTCCCAAGTTGTCAAAAATGCTGCTCCCGCGCCAAAGTTTTTTGCCTCCCCCAACTCCCCCCAAAACCCCACCATCTCAGCCTCCACAAGTAATTTCTCCATATACCCAACATGTGTTAGGCACTGCGGTTTTTTCAAAGCAAATTTTTACACCCCAGTTGCCTCGGCCCCAAAAAGAAAAATCACAACCCGGGGAAGGGTGCCCCCGCGTCATGCAGAAAAAAATTTGATTTTGGGGGGTTTTTTCCCCGCCCCAAATGAAAAACGGGGGGCCATGGGTGAAAGGACAATGGGGAAGGGGAAAAAGGTGTCCTGCGCTTTCCCCCGAGGGGGATGGTCCCCTGAGCCCTTTCCCTGGGGCACGTGTTAAATTTGGGTTTTAAAAAAAGGTTTTTTTTAAGTTTTTTCCAACGATCTTCAGAAACATTTGAAAAAAGGCCAGGGGAAAATGGGCAAAAGCCAAATTTTAAACCCCTTTTTTTTCAAAAGCCCGGGAAACAACCCTTTCCCCGAGTTTTCAGCGGCAGAACGGCCTTCCCCCAAACACGCCTTTTTGATATGCGATGTTTTTACCCGCTGGAAAATTTTCCAAACCTGCCCCATTTTTGGGAACCGAAAAATTTTTTTAATTTAAAAAAAAAAAAAGGCCATTAAAGAAATTTTTTATGATCCAGGGAGACCGAAGTATCCCCTGTGTAAAATTTGAATTTTCAGCCCGTGGCAGCTTTATGCGTGACACCTGCCGTTTTTTGAGGCCCTTCGAGGGAAGGGCCAAAGTTTTATTTTCAGTCGCCCGGACTACGGAAAGAAAAGTTTTTTCCCCCGCTTCAAAGTCCTGGGAAAAGATGCTTTAAAAAAAAATGTTATGGGGAGGGGACTGGGAGATGTGGCCCCCACTTTCATTTTCGTTTTGGCCACATGAAAGTCCGGTTGGGACCCGAAATGGGGAGGAGGGGGGAGGAAGGGCCCTTTGGGGAGAAAGCTATTGTCTTGGTTTAAATGGAGTGGGGTTTTCTTACCCAGGTGACCAAAGAGAGGAGGAGCCCCGGAGCAGCTGGAGGAGGTGGATGGAGATGAGGAAGACGAGGGAGATGACTCCCAAGGCCCCCGTTTGGCAGTTATAAGTGGAAAAGGGGGGCAAGGGGGGCCCTCGGAGTCACTTTTTGCAGAAAGTCCCGCAAACTTTCTTTTTGTTGGGTAGTGACAGCCGAATAGTTTTAGGCCTTCCGGGGAGGATGCTTCTGGCTCTCCACCTTTTTGGCCCTCGCTACCGGGGCCAAAAAAGGGGGGGCCTTTTTCCAGCTTTTTGAGAGGGGAAAACAAACTCAAAACTATAGGGAAAAATTTTCCTTTTTCCCTAATCAGTTGGCCGATGCCCATTTTTGCGGCAAAAACGTCCCTTCCCCTTTACCCGGGGCTGACCGGGGGGTTTCCCCAAGGGGGCTCACGTTTCTACTGCCGCGGCGTTTTGGGGGAAGGTGGAAGGGGTAGGAGGAGTACCAAGCTCCAAACCCGCCCGTTAAACCCAAGTCTTGGAAAATCAAAAAATTTTTTAATTAAAAAGGCTTCCTTCACCGCCCCAGTTGGGGGGGGCATTTACCAGGCCCGCCAAACAGCCAGCAGGGCATAAAGGGGCATTCCTATGAACCAAAAAGGTTGTGGGTTTCTTTTGGGGCCAGCACTCCCGCCCCCCCAGTTAAAGATCCCGCTGGAAAAACTGGGCCAGCCAAACTGGATGTTGGCCGCCAACTTGCGAGTTTTCAGTGGAGAAGCTGTCCTGCCCCGGGCCCGTTGTGTGGCAAACAGGGGCGGGGTGTTTGTTTCGGCGGGGGGGCCCTCGTTACCCCAAGGGGAAAACCCGCTTGTCCACGGGGGAAAAGGTTTACGAACCCGAACCCTTTTTCAAGATGAATTTGGCGTGGATTGGCCAGGATTTACACCCCACCCAAAGCCTTAGGCGTCAGTTTGGGGTTTAAAAATTTCCTGCCCCCAGCCACTATTTTGATGCCGCCCCCCGCCTGTGCCACCCTCTGAGATAGTTTTTTCCCTTGCCTACCAAAAATCTTTACCCCGGGAAAAAGGGTTGCCACCCACCCCAAAAAATCTGTATTGTTTCCACTCATGTGCTCTTTCTGCTGCTGTGTTGCTGTTGCGTGAATCCCCCACTGTGGGAATTTTGCCACTCTGGGGGTTGGTACTGTTTTGCCCTCCAAAAAATGTCATTGTGCCACTCTCTGAACCCCCCAAATTTTTTTTTGTTTTCTCCTGGGCATCCCCCTCCCCTCTCTTTTCATTGTGCCACTTTCCCCGACCCCTTTCTGCTGCCCCCGTTTACCTCCGCTTCAGGGCATTGTGGCCCCCCTCTGTGGCCTAATACTATTTTGCCACCGCAGAATGTCATTGTGCCACTCTATGAATAAAGCTGTTGCTCTGTCATCCTCCAATCTCTGTCATTGTGCCCCTGGGCCCGACCCATGTGCTGCCCCGTGGGCCTCCGCTTCAGTCATTGTGCCGCTTTCCCCTTTTTTTTTTGGCCCCCCCCCCCCCCCCCTTTAAAACTAATTTTTTCCACCTGCCCGAATGTCATTGTGCCCCTCTCTGACCCCATGGGTGTTGCTCCTGTTCCTTACCTCCACTCTCTTTTCATTGTGCCACTGCCCACCTCATGCTGCTGCCGCCGGACCTCCGCTCTCCCGTCATTGTGGAACCCCCTCTGTGGCCTAATTTCTATTTTGCCAAACCCGCGAATGTTTATTGTGCCCACTCTCTGACACCCCTGGTGCTGCTGTGACTCCCGTGTGCCCTCCACCCCTTGTATTGTGCCCCTGTCTGACCTCATGCTGCTTTCCGTGGCGCTGCCGTTTCCCTCCCACTGTGGCTACTCCTGTTTTTGCCAAATCCGAAATTTTTCATTGTGCCACTGTCTGACCCCATACTGCTTTCCGCCGTGACCTCCACACTGGGATCATTGTGCCCCTCTGTGGCCTAAAATGTTTTGCCACCCCCAGAATGCCATTGTGCCACTGTCTGAAACCCCATACTGCTGCCGCCCTGACCTCCACACTGTGTGGTTTTTGCCACTCTGTGCCCTAAAACTGTTTTTCCGCCTCCATAAAAGTCAAAGGGGCCACGGGTTTACCTCTACTGCTGCCGGCCGTTTACCTCCCACTGTATCATTGTGCCCTCTGTGGGCCCCAAAACTGTTTTGCCGCCTTCCCTATGTCATTTTTGCCCCCTGCCCCACCTCCCTTTTCTGATGCCGCCGTGACCCCACACTGTGTGATTGTTTTTTCCACTTGTGGCCTAATCTGTTTTGCCCGCCCCCCATTAAAGTCAAATTTTGCCACTGTTGGGCCTCATACTGCTTTCCGCCGTGACCTCCAAACTGTATCATTGTGCCACTCTGGGGGGCCCTAATTTTCTGTTTTGAAACCCCGAATGCCATTGTGCCAAATGTCTGACCTCATACTTTCTGCCCGCCCTGGGCCTTTCCCACTGTGTGATTGTGCCACTCTGTGCACCTAATACTGTTTTTTCCCGGGCCCCCATTAAAGTCATTGTGCCCCCTGTCTGACCTCATATGCTGCCGCCGTGACCCCCCCACTGTATAAATTTTGCCACTATTGGCCCCAATACTGTTTTTTCCGCCTCCATTTAAAGTCATTGTGCCCCCTGCCTGACCTCCCTACTGCTGCCGCCGTGACCTTTCCCACTGTGTGATTGTTTCCCCTCCCGTGGCTAATTTTGTTTTTCCGCCTTTCCCTAATGTCATTTTGCCAATGTCTGGGCCTATCTGCTGCCGCCGTGACCCCCCACACTGTATCATTTTGCCACTCTGTGGGGCCCAATTACTGTTTTTGCCAAATCAAATTTCCATTGTTTTCCCCCTGTCTGACCTCATATTTCTGCGCCCTGACTCCACACTGTGTGATTTTGCCACTCTGTGCCCTAATACTGTTTTTTCCCCCTCCCCCAATGTCATTGTGCCCCCTTTGACCTCATCTGCTGCCGCCCTGAACCCCACACTGTTTCATTGTGCCCTCTGTGGCCCAATTTCTGTTTGCCGCCTCCATTAATTTTCATTTTTGCCACTGCCTGACCTTTATACTGTGCCCCCGTGACCCCAAAACTGTTTTGATTGTGCCACTTCCCGTGGGCCCATACTGTTTTTTTCCGCCTCCATAATGGGGCATTGTGCCACTGTCTGACCTTTACTGCTGCCCCCCGTGAAATCCAACCCCTGTTTCATTGTGCCCTCTGTGGCCCCCAATACTGGGTTTTTCCAAACCCCCAGAATTTCCATTGTGCCACTGGGCTGACCTTTTAATTTCTGCCGCCGTTTACCTCCACAAATGTTTTGATTGTGCCACTTTTGTGCCCTAAAAACTGTTTTTCCGCCTCCTTTAAATTTTATTGGGGCCCCCTGTCTGACCTCATACTGCTGCCCCGTGACCTTTCCCCAATGTATCATTGTGCCCCTCTGTGGGGCCCCAAAACTGTTTTGCCACCTCCAAATTTCCTTTTGCCACTGTTGACCCCCATACTGCTGCGCCGTGAATCCACACTGTGTTTATTGTTTCCACTCTGTGCCCCCAATACTGTTTTTTTCCCCCTCCGAATGTCATTGTTTCCCCTGCCTGACCTCTTTTGCTGCTGCCCTGACCTCCACACTGTGTGATTGTGCCAATCTGGCCTAATATGTTTTGCCCCTTTCCCGGGAAAGTCATTGTGCCATTTCCTGACCCTTTAAAGCTGCTGGGGCTGCCGCCGTCACCTTTCCCCACTCTATCAATATGTTGCCCCCTGAGCTCTCAGGGTTGTTTTTTTCCAGCTTTTCGCTTTGGGATGACTTTATTAAAGGGTAAATTCCCCCCCTGAGTTTTTTGGGTCAGTTTTGCCCTCTTAAGTGCCCGGGAATTTTTTAGTGAAACGATTTAAGAGCGGGGGCGTCATTTTTGCGTTGTAATTTCTAAACACAAAATTGTATTTAAGACCAAAAACCCAAACTTCCCCCTGCATATTTTTTGCCCTGGCACAACGTTTACAGCCCCTGCAGGCCCCTGGGCAGCCTGGAAAAAAGCGTTTTTTAAAACCGTATGATTCGTGCCGAAGTAATTCGGGGCCCAAACGAATTTGGTTTGGGGAAAAATTTGGCGAATTTTGGGAACCCAACCGTTTTTTTAGAATTCGGCCAAATTTTTAAGCTAATAATTATAATCTGTGTCAAATTTGACACAAAGGGAGTGATAAAAACAAACTAAAAGTCTGTTTTGGTCCCCTGGCTTGGGTTCACAGACAGCTCTAGGGCCACTCTAGGTCCCCAGGGTTTTTTCTGTGAAGCCCTTTTTCCGGGGGTTGTCGGGTCAACCCGGGGGTTTCCCATCACCCGACAGACCCGGGATAAAAAATTTGATTGCGCTCTGCGGTTTACGAAACCGCCCCAATCAAAAAGGTTAAAGCACCGGGTTTTCGGGGGGTTCCCCCCCCCCCCGATGTCGCAGGAAGATGCTTGGGGGAGGGGGTGTGTTGTACAGCCCTGAGGCCCGGCAGTGCGGCGCCGGGCGTGCCAAAAACCCCGATGTCTTCAGCGACGCCAAAAAAGTCGCTGTAGCGGGAAAGGAAACCCCCCAAAAAGCCGGAAAGTCAAAAGTCGGTGGCCGGTCATTAAGGAGTTAAAGGGGTGTTCCGGGATCGAAGAATGCTCATTTTGTTTTTTGAAATGAAATTAAAAAAAAGAAGAGACTCCTAATTTTCCTCCCGTTTTCTTTGGGTGATGGTCCATAAAGTCAGGGACAGTCAGGGGGAACACAGAGACACCCGACAAGTGAAGGGGGCCCGACACTGGGGCCCTTTCCCCTTTTCCCCCCTTTTTGGGGGAAAACCCCCCTCCTTACCCGGTAAACCTCAAAAAAAAAGAATGATGGGTGATCTGGTAAGTGAAACCAGACGAAGGGAAAAGAACCGGAAAAAAAAAAGAGAATTCGGGAGGCCAAGTCAGTAAAAGAACCCGGCCCCCCAGGAGTAAAAGAGCCAAAAGTCAAATGAGAATACAGGCGAAAATACAGGGAAAGAGAAACCCTTTATGAGGGCAAAAAGGACAGGAAGGGGGGGCTATAAATAGGGAAGGGGAAGGAAAGGGGGAGAGAAGTGTTTGAAGGAACTGTTAATCCCAAGGAAAAAGTTAACCCCAATTTGCTGGAAGTTTTCTGGCCATGGGCGTTTGGACAGAAATTTATTAGGAAAAAAGAGTTTTCCAAAAAAGCATTCACCCAGAAGGGGGAAATAGAGGCTGAAAACCCCAGTTTTTGATTTGCCGGGCCTTTGGGCCGGGCGGGCCCCCGAGCCAGTTTCAGAGGGGCCCCTTTTTGGAACTGAACGTGACAGTACCCTTTCCCCCCCATTTAAAGGGGCCCCAAAGGGCCCCCCTTAGGGTTTCCAAAATGGCTTGGAAGGGTTAGTTCGGTGAAAATTTTTTCCCCACAGCCATGCAGGGCCCTACCCGTACCCACCCTTTCCTCCGGACCCTACCTTTTCCAAAAGTAATAGGTACTGGAGGGGGTTTTGGGCTCGGGGGAGGGCAAAAAAAGCCCATTTCAAAATTCCAACTCCCCCTTGTACGGACCCAGGGGGAGGAGGAGGACGACCGACCCCAAAGGCGGGGGAATTTTATTTTTTTTAGTAGAGAAATTTTTGAAATACCGGGTGAATGCGGAAGTGAATTTTGGAAAAGGGCGGCCAAAAACTGAAAGATACCGGGTTTACAATTTCCGTTATGACAAAAGGACAATAAAAAGAAGGGGGCGAAATTTTATAGATGGGACCCCAAGTGGAGATTTTTTTGTTTGAGAGCCACACCTTGGGCGCCCCAACCCCAAACCCCTATTTTAGGGCTGGGGCGATGTTTTTTATTAGCGTAAATTTAAATTTTTTGTAAATTTTGGGGTTTTTTTAAAAGTCTCACAACTCCCAGCCCCGACTGTGCCAAGGGCGCTTAACGAGGTTTTACAGAAGAAAATTAAAAAATGCAACCTCTTGCGGCAGAGTACCTGGGGTGAAACCCTTAGCTACAGTAAAAGGGGGACAGTCGGGTCGAGGAATTCTCGTTATTATTTAGAGCGAATTTGGCAATAGGCAAATACTCACTCCATTTCTCCTGACATTCCGAAACATAACATCTGAGATACTGCTCTAGTGACTGATTAAGTCTTTCAGTCTGCCCGTTAGTTTCGGGATGGTAGGCGGAAGAGAAGGACAGAGAGATGCCCAACCTGCCACAGAATGCTCTCCAGAACCTTGACACGAACTGTACCCCTCTGTCAGACACAATATTGGAAGGAATACCATGGAGTTTCAATATATGACAAACAAATAGACCGGCAAGGGTTTTGGCTGAAGGTAATTTTTTTAAAGCAATAAGGTGACACATTTTAGAGAAGCGATCCACCATATCCAAATCACCGACCTACCCTTGGAGGGAGGAAGGTCGGTAATGAAATCCATGGAGATGTGAGACCAGGGTCTGTTGGGCAATGGAGGGGGTGCAATAATCCCTCTGGGAGTTGTCGGGGTACCTTTGCCCTAGCACAAGTCTCACAGGCAGTAATAAATTCCTTGACATCATGCTGCCATGAAGGCCACCAGTAGGTACGAGATAAGAAGTATCCAGTGCCCGTGATGCCAGGATGCCCGGACAAAACTGAGGAGTGGACCTCCTCCAGAATCTTCAAACTAAGATGGCATGGAACAAAGAGCTTATAAGGGGGTAATTTGGGAGGAGCCGAGCCTTGTGAGTTGGCAATCGCAGAAACTTTATCTGCAGTGAGGGTAGCCACAACTACACCCGGAGCAAGGATATTTTCAGGTTCCTCCTCTGGAATGTCACTTGCACCAAAGGTTCGGGACAAGGCGTCAGCCTTAACATTTTTTGCCCCTGGGATGAGGTCTATAGCACAATCATATGGCCGATGCGGCGGCAGACTGTCCGCATTGACTTCATCAAAGTCGTCTTTGAAATCAGAGATAGAGTCGGGAATACCGTGATTACCATTTATAGAGCATACCAAGGACTGAACAGTCTTTAAATGAGAACTACATGAGTCCCCACATTTAACCAACTCAGCATTTCTCCAGTCGAACACAGGATTGTGGAGACGTAGCCATGGCAAGCCCAAAATAATATCCATGGCAAGTCTCTCCATGACAAAAGAAGACAGTTGTTCGGAATGCAAGCACCCAAAGTTCAAAGTAATTTCGGAAGTACGGTATTCTATTCTCCCCTCAGTTAGGGTGGTGAAATCTGCACCTGAAACCGAAAAGGGAGAACACAACGGAATTAATTCTATCCCTAGGACTTGGGCCACAGCCATACTAATAAAACTAATGGCAGCTCCTGAATCAATCATGGCTTGGCAGAAATCAAGGTTACCGGTAAGGAAATCTTGTTATCCAAGTTAGGGGGTATCTGAACGCCTGAGTTATCTTTCTTGACGTCCTTCAGGTGTTTGCTGTTTTCCCATGGTGACTTAGGCCTAGTCGGGCAGCTTCTCAAAAAATGGCCGGACTTCCCACAGTAAAAGCACAAGGCATTTTCTGACCAATGTCTCCTCCTGATGGCCGCTTATGTGGAGCCCAACACCATGGGCTCCTCTCCAGAGTCCCAAGTGGGAGATGGTGAAGGAGGTGGAAGAGAAGCTTAAGTAGAAACAGCAGAAAAAGGTTTGACAGGAGAGCCTGACCTGAACTGCCCAGTCAACCCCCCCGAGATTTTCCCTGCGTCTCTCTCTTAACCTTCTGTCAATGGATATTGCCAAAGTCATGAGGTCCCCTAAAGTTTCAGGGATAGGATGACAGACCATAGCATCTTTCACTGCTTCGGACAGCCCTTGTCTGAAGAGTGTTATGAGAGGTTGGTCAGGCCACCCAATTACCGAGCTCCACCCAATTACCGAGCATACCTAATGCCCAAACCTGATCTGGGCCCTGGAGGAGGGACACCGCCATGGCAAATTTTTCAGCCTCAGAGGAAAAATGATTGAACTGAAAAAACAAGCGACAGGATTCCCTGAAGGTCCAGAATCTATCAGGGTTGCCATCAAAGCAGTCAGGAAGCCGCATATTCGGTTTGTGTTGTATGTTTTGACCCACAAACCCAGGAGCAGATAAGGACACTGACGGGACGACTGGATCAGGCGTCAGAGTTGGCATAGCATTCAGCCAAAGCGAGATTTGGGTCATAAGTCCCGCCATGCCCTGAAATTGCGTTGTCAACTCGTCCAGGTGGTCAGAGACCGATAGGTCGGTGCTCATGATGAACTGACGGGGAAGTTGTCTAGAATAATGGCCTGCTATAATGTCAGGGACAGTCAGGGCACACACAGAGACACAGACGAGTGATGCCCTGACACTGGTCCCAACCTCTGTTCCTGCCTTTTGGGAAACTCGACTCCTTACCAGGTTGGCCCCAACCAGAAGACTGATAACTGCTCTGAGTAAGTGAAACACAGATGAAGACAAACAAACACGGAACAAACAAGAGAAGTCTGGCAGGCCAAGTCAGTAACGAATGAGTACATCTTGCTTACATCCTGGATGTAAGCAGTAAACATTCAGCGCTGTGTTTCCACTGTATGCAGGATACACATACAGTTGAAAACTATAGTGGACAAGGGAACAACCCTCCTAGAAAATATCCTTGTAGACCATGTGCTGCTTTTGGTCAGTGGCCTACAAGATATTAGGAGCAATATCACATGAACTGTGGTGATCCTCAAGGGAAAGCCCACTTCTGGGTGATGAAAGAGGTATAATTGAGTTGAATTCCTTTTTTTCTACTGCAATTAAGGAGACTCTTATAAATGTGAGGTCCTACAAACCTAAATATCTGGGGTCCTACCTACCCGAGTCTTGCCTATCTAGTACAGCCCTGCCTACCTCTCTACCAATTGTGAAGTAATAGAAACAGAATATAGGGTAGTCAGCTCACCTGGTCCTTTGATGCCGACGGTTCACGCCCGGACGGACAGAAAGCACTTAGTCCAAATAGCATATAGAGCAAAGGAAGAAGTCCAGCGTGAACACCTCGTAAATATAAAAAGGTTCCGAAGTTTATTCAAAAATTCATATTAAAAATGTACAAGCATGTTAGAAGGGAGTCGCATGGGACCGACGCTTTTCGGAGCAGGAACGCTCCTTATTCATGGCACACTGTTAAGCGCAAAAACCAAGATTTAAATATCCCATATCCAGTTCACGTGACACACATCACATGATCGGACAAACTCATCACGTGATCGTAACACACATCACATGATCGGACAAACAACAATATAAAATCAAATGCAAATGCTACAAATTACTAAAAACAAAGCAATCATCTTAAACATACACTAATATTGGCTAATGAGGTCATATCTTTTGTTAAGCCCAACTGGATATCTACTTCCCAGTTGGAACATCCACCAAGCTTCTCATGCTAATAGCTTTTTCTTATGATCTCCACCACGGTCAGGTTTATTAACTCTTTCTATCCCTACAAAAGTGAGGCTGGTGGTATCTCCTTGATGTATGTCGTGAAAATGTTTAGACACCATGGACATACCTAATGAGAGAGATTTTTTGGCATCAGATATGTGTCTCTGAATACGTATTTTTAAATTGCAGGTGGTACATCCCACGTATTGTTTCTGACATGCATTACAAGTTATTAGATATACCACAAAACGGGTATTACCATTGATGTATGTGTTTATATCATATTTGTATCCAGTACTGATGGAATGAAACTCTTTAGAAACTGTTACATGTTTGCATGCAATACATTTTGAGTGACCACATTTATACATGCCTTTATTACTTAGCCAAATGGGAGTAGACAATGTTGGATTAGAAAAATTACTAGGGGACAATATCGATCTCAAATTTTGACCTCTTCTAGAAACAAAATGAACCTCATCTTCTCTAATGAACTGTTTATTATCCTCTTGATCTAATATAACGGGAAGATATATCTTTATAATTTTACAAATAGTATTGAACTGTGGACTATATGTAGTGGTAAATACAATTTTATTTTTATCGTAGTTGGCATCACGTCCTTTCTCTTTAAGAAGATGATCTCTCGGGATATAAGATAACCTCTTACTACTTTTCTCTAACAGCCATTTCGGATACCCTCTTTTGCTAAGTCTGTCTTGTACCTCTTTCTCAAAAACCGGAAAAGCTTCCGGATTGGAGCAATTTCTCTTTAATCTTGTCATTTCCCCAAAAGGAATAGCCTGAATTACATGATGGGGGTGATGTGATGTTGCATGTAGAAAGGTATTGCGAGCAATGTTTTTTTATAAGGGGAAATTTCAACCCTATTATTAACCCCAACAATAGTTACATCCAGAAAATTGACTTTTTCAGAAAAACGCTCACAGGTAAACTTGAGATTCATATTGTTGTTATTAATATACTGACCGAACTCAACAGCCTGCTCATAGGTACCTCCCCACATCATGAATTTTTGAATAAACTTCGGAATCTTTTTATATTTACGAGGTGTTCACGCTGGACTTCTTCCTTTCCTCTATATACAATTGTGAAGTGGAACAAAATGTATTGGATATTTTAAACTTTTGTAAAAAAAAATAAAACTGAAAAGTGGGTGTGCAATATTATTCGGCCCCTTTACTTTCAGTGCAGCAAACTCACTCCAGAAGTTCAGTGAGGATCTCTGAATGATCCAATGTTGTCCTAAATGACTGATAATGACAAATAAAATACACCTGTGTGTAATCAAGTCTCCGTATAAATGCACCTGCTCTGTGATAGTCTCAGGGTTCTGTTTAAAGCGCAGAGAGCATCATGAAGACCAAGGAACATACCAGGCTTATGTTTGAAGCCTGAAATGTGGCAAAAGGTTGAAATGTTCAAGGGGGCTGAATACTTTCGCAATGCACTGTACATACTTTATGGGGGCACAAAAGAAGATGTTACCTGTGAGTCACTGGATGTAACTGTATTTTAATCACATATATGTCTGCAGAGCCTGTGTACAACTGTTATCTTCCCTTACATGATAACTGGCAGGCATAGGGATCCTCCTATATTAGTTTATATTCAGGAACAGTATGGCAGTATTATTCAATAACTATATATAGTGACATGTGATCATGGTGAGGTGGTATTATTTGTTCCCTGTGTAGCGGTATTATTAATAATTTTGGCCTTAGTTTACTGGTTTGGTCAGTAACATTCTGGTGATATATACAGTATGTATATGGTGATATGGGGTATTATGTGTTCAATGTATGATAATTATTTAGAAGTTTCGTCCATAGTAGATTGTCTTACAGCTACTTGAATGTATTTCTGGTTAGTAGTGTCACCTTATGCAGTGTCATGTGCTTGGACATGGATGTAAGGAATCTAGACATGGTGCCCCTGTGCCTATACTCATCATTACCAGTAGTTATCTTTTAGTTCTGGCTAGCTGCAGCAGCCAGGCTGCGGAGTGAAGAAGGGAGAAACAGCCCAACCGCAAGTAACAGCTAACTTGGTGCCCACAGTAACAAATTTTATTAAGGACCAGGGGTAGAGGTAGGTTACTATGTTTCTTTAGGAATGTCCTAAAGAAACTTGGAATTTTTGATAATGAATGAAAGAAGTTTGTAATTAGACAGCTGGAAATTAGAAGTAAAAAAAAAAAACCTGAGCAGAATCAATAGACCAAGTTAATTTCCATCTCTATGTGTAGGAGAATGGGTTAGCTGTTTATGGCCCAGGGGAAAGGTTATTTGAGCAATAACTTTATAAAAAAAACAAAGTTAGTAGGTCTTTGAGGGCGTAAAGACATATGAAACCAATCCCATGGAGAGTGTGTTAAGATCACGCTCCAAATGTGCTAAATGTATTAGTTACAGTAACTAAGTTTCATTGATAAAACATCTGAGATACCAAAAAAAACCATCACTCAAAGCTATCAAAAATATTGATTCAATGGGTCAAAATAACATTCACAACAAAGTGACCTTCATCCACAGTTTACCTTATATATTTTAGATTATGTAGATATTGATTAACTTTCTTTTGTGTGAGGAGGGGCTAGAGGGGTGATATCACGATAATTTTTGGGTATAAATATTTGTGGTTAACACTCCATACTCATTCAGTATCCATCATGAAACTCCTCCTGATCTGTGTGCTCCTCGGAGCAGGTGGTGAGTCTCGAGGTTCCTTCCTTCAAGCTCCTTTAAGAATATACTGTCAGCTTTAATACATCTTAAGCTTCTACTGGTTCTGCTCTCTCAAACATCTTTTAACTTTTTCTATATGTGACATTCATAAGACACTGATATTAATAGTATATAACAAGATCCAATGTATTTTTCTCAGCTGCTTTTGAGGATGACGATAAGATTGTGGGAGGTTATACCTGCAATGCTTACTCCGTCCCTTACCAGGTCTCCCTGAACTCTGGCTACCATTTCTGTGGAGGATCCCTGATCAACAGCCTTTGGGTGATCTCTGCTGCTCACTGCTACAAGGCGTAAGTTACTTGTATTTAGTCTTAGATTAAACCATTTAGTTTCTGTCAACTAACTATCTAGTAGGATCCAGCCCTTATTGTTAAATCTCATTATTAACTTATGTGATAAAGTAATAGTTGCATTCTTTCAGGGTGCAGAGTATGAGGTTGCACCCAGTACCTAGAACCTTAGGAGGTCCAACGTTACCACATAGGAATACAGCAGTAATATAAATAGCACTTGGCATGAGCCATTTCAGATATAAAAAGAAGGCTATGTTACTGATTTTATTTGATTTACCCTGTGTACCTAACTTGAAAAAGAAAGGTGCTCTTCTTTATTCCATTGACATTGTTATTCGTAATGGGTTTTTGGTCAATTGCTTCAAACAGTATAAATCTGGAATTCCAAAACAAATTGTATACGTTGAAGTTAAAGATGTAATTATTGGTATAGCAGAGATAACAATTGCTATGGAAGTATGGGGGCATATATTTACTCACACATACCAAACAAAAACCAGTAGGCCTTCCTAGTATATGGAAAAATAAGTGACCATGAGGCCACATGTAAGGGGCACTTACATAGAAAAAGTGGAAGATTTGCAGAGGAAATAACTTAAGGACTAGAGATCACTGAAACACTAAATAAGTCTAACAGAAAAACTATATATTAACTATATGGATTGTGACCATTACAGGTCTTCATATATTTATGAGTATGGTCATGAAGAGTGTAACCCTATTTCAAGTTTTATGCAAAAATCCCATGCTTGCCTACTCTCCTAGTTGAATTTTTATTGCAGACACAAGCTCTATATTTAATGAAGATACATGGGTAAACTAGAACAGGGATGTTAACAAATTAATATATTTTTATATTTAAAAAAAAATTCGAGTCCCCACATCT